>NCKU01002508.1:0-18839 GCA_003675995.1 Dinothrombium tinctorium | reverse complement strand
TTTTCTTCACAAAAAATTTAGTCTCAAAACATTTAAATTCGGATTCACTGCAAACAATAAAGGATAATGAGAAACCTCTGAAAAATAAAGGAATAAGCTTATAGATAAGGCTTACAGGTAAATGATGAAAAGTCAAAACAAAACTTCGTTTGACAAAAGGAAAAGGATTAAAATCGTCGTTAATGATGAAAAGATAAATGGTTAAATCCTGAAACAAATGTTGGCARRTAAAAATTTTTCTTGATAAGCTAAATAATGATAACATAGGATTTACATGATCCTTCTTCGGACTCTGTTTGCCTCGAATCCAGGGACAAGCATACAGAACAAGAATTACACATAGATTTTGAGAAGTACATCGATATTTAACGAAACAAAGCCAATAAAGCGTTGACCATTTCAATGTAATTCACTTCTCGATTATGTCTTTTTCTTATGAGTGTTAAAATCGAAGACAGGGATGAATCTTGGATTGAAATCGAGCAAGTGCACACTTGAAACGAATCCGAGTAAATCCTCAACAGTCTACAAGTAAACGTTTATCAGTTTATTGGCGATTATCAGTTCGAAATCAAACATTTTATGTATGACGAGAAGCACTTTCAACATAACTTTTTGGAATGCAACGAATAAAACAATCGTAGAATTTATTTGCAGGCAATGTTTGGAGACATTGAAACAAGCGGGTTTTATGCGGTCTCTAAAAGCACGCTTTTCGTTTCTCGTCTCAACGATGCGAATTAGCGGCCATAATCAAACACTTCTTTTACTACAGTCGCTGAAAAAATATGTGCAAGACTTTTTGCACTTTACGAAATTCCTGCTGCCATCTGTTGCCGATGAATCACACTGCAAAATTACAGTCGTACACTAAAAAAACGTGTTTAATTCAGCTTATGGAACCCGTGCTGCCATCTATGAGTTTGCTTTTAATATCAATATTTTAAAATTCATAAAAATTCAGTTCAGCCGGGGTTCCATAAACTGAATTTTAGGTTAGTGAATTTTCGAAAATCATTGATATTAAAAGCATATTCATAGATGGCAGCAGGGGTTCCATAAGCTAAATTTTTGTGAATTTTCAACTAATTTTGAATTAAATTTAAACATTGCAACTTCAGTCACTTTGTTTACTTTAAATATTGATTACCTTCATCTCGTTGACTTATTTAATGATTTCAAATAACTTGAATGAATTTCTGCAAGCTTTGATCTTGAAAATAAAGTTCGGAGAAAGTATAAATAAAGGGGCTCCGGTGCATTTGTCTTCTCTTCCATTTTTAACTTGTTTAATCCAAGATTGAAAATTCATGAAATGAAAAGTGCAAAAGTTAAAAATGCAACAATCCAACAATGGAAAAGGTGCGCGAGTTTAAAAGATCTTCAGTTTGGAATTGCGATTTTGATTATTGCGCGAATCGAATCAAGAAAAGACACGAAAATGCCGAGAAAGAAGCATAAGAAAACGAAATATGTAAATGAAGATGAATTGATAAAACAAATTTTGCAGAAAGAAGAAGATGCGAAAAAGAAAAAAGAAGAAGCGGAAAGAGCAGCCAAATTGAAGGCTGAACAAGAAGCAATAGAGAAAAGAGATCGAAGAATACAGGAACTGCGAGAGAAGTATCTCGCTGAAGAAATGATCAAATTTCAGGATTTGCTGCGTGCAATGAAAGAGTATTATGAGAAAAAATATAAAGATAAGCGAACTGCCAATGCAACGGAGATGGAAAAATGTCCAAAAATAGTGGTTCTCCACACTGAAGAGACACTTTCGTCGAAATACAATTATAACTTTTTATACGAAAAAGCTCAACCTGTTCATGGCACATATTGGAATGATGTGAAGGTAACCAAAAGAGGAATGGATGGCGTGTTTGGTTGTAAAATAAGCAATCTTAAGCAAGCTCCGCCATTGAAAAGGCAAAATCTTCTTGAAGAAGACGGTTACAAGGTCTTAACTTTTCTTAAGAACAATAACCATCCAAACATATTGAATATATTCGATTTTTTTCTATGTGGTGACAAGTTCTTTCTCTTTCACGAATTAATTCCGGAAATTTTGGACACATATGTTGAAGCACGCGGTAAACTGGCTGAATTTCGTGCACGTCAAATTGCTCATGATGTTGGAGAGGGATTACTGTTTCTTCACTCTAATGCTATCTCACATCGAAATTTGCACGAGAGAAGTGTTTTCATTGACAGGGTGAATCGAGTTGCTAAACTCGGCAACTTCGAGTTTTGTAAAATTTATTGGTTACCAGAAAAACAACAGGTCAAACCATTTAAACCTGTGCACAGCAATTCATCACCTTACATTGCTCCTGAGGAGAAGCAATCTGCTCCTTACGATGTAAATAAATCTGACATCTGGATGTGGGGAGCTTTGGTTTCTTATATGCTTTGCAGTGAATACCCGCCGAGCTCAGATTTTGAAAAGTTTCGAATCTCGAAATTGAGTTCTGTTTCAGAGGAGTGTGTTAAGCTACTAAATCGATGTCTCGAACAAAGTCCATCAGCAAGACCAGATATGTACGATATACTATCTGATGCGTGGTTTGAAGTTTATACAACAGTGATATCAAATCCGGAAAGTATTGTTGTTCACGATTATTAATTTTATTCGCCTTTTAACATTTCTAAACGTTAATTTTAAACTCTTCTTTTTTCACTTGTTTGATAATAAATTTTAATAAACTACTTTTTAAGCGCAGCTCTTTTGCCACTCATTCCTCCAAGAGTACGAGGCTTCTTTCCTCTTAAAATTCGTATCCTTTTCATTTCTTCGATAAAATCTAAATGTTCATTTCTATACAGAAACGCGAATTGTTAAGAACTGAAAACGAAAAGAGAAAAAAGAACAACTAACCGATAAAGACCGTGCTCTCGGAGAACCCACATCAAATGTCTGATTTGTGGATGCGGAGGGTAATAATTAGGATTGCGGTCGGGATCAATGTCGATAGGAAGCTTCGAGTGAGTTTCAATCGCAGCCATGTTTTGATAGTGGTTCGCTTCCCACTTTTCAGCGGACTGTTTGTCGGGGTCTAAAGCGATTTCTTTCGGCATCGGCGGTTTGTAGTACTCACCAAATATACGACAACTCAAACGCGCCATTCTTTGAGCGTATTTCGACGGACTCTTGATCCAAGACATGCTTTGCCGCTGCTTTCCGACCTCAGGGGTCGTATTCAAATTTCGCGTTTGACTGGCAAACACCGATAACAGATGCCGCCGTTGCTCAGCGTTCGAAGCTCAGTTCGCAAAGTTCGATTCGATGAGTGTTCGGATCGCGAATCGAAAGTAAAGCGAATTCACTAAATTTTCGCTCTTAAAATGAGTAAAATTTGGAAATTCGCTTTCTTCATTCCATTAATTTGCGTATTAATCGCTTACTTAAAACCCGAGCTCGTGAAGCAAAGCAGTCGGGCTTTGCTTGACGCCAGAAACCAATTGATCTCATTTTTACAGAATTCCAATATTTTGAACTTCGAAAGCGAATCGAAAAACATTCCAAAACAGAAGGGCGACAAAACGACCGCTAGTTCTCAAACCAAGCGATCGTTTACTTTAAAAGCGAACCCCAAATGTGTGCCGAACGATGAGTTATTATTCACTAGCAAAGAGCTAAGAGCGTACGACGGGAGCGAGGGGAGTGCAGGCTTATATTTGGCTTATTTAGGAGTTGTTTACGATGTTTCCAAAGGTAAAAAGCATTACGGACCAAACGGTGGCTACGCTTTCTTTGCTGGCAAAGACGCAACTCGGGCATTCATCACCGGAGAATTCGATGAGAAGGGTCTCGTCGACGACGTTTTCGGCCTCGGTGTCGACTCGTTCGGTGCTGTGAGAGAATGGGCTGAATTCTACGAAAAGGATTACATTAGAGTGGGAAGAGTCGAAGGAACGTATTACGACAAAGAAGGCTGTCCAACGAAAAGAATTGATTATTTAAATGAAATGTATCAGCTGTACGACAAGGAGCAAGAAGCTGAAACAGAACTAAACAAATTATATCCACCGTGTAACAGTGAGTGGAGTGGAGAGACAAACATCACCAGAGTTTGGTGCACCAAATTAAGCGGTGGTATTGAAAGGGATTGGGCAGGAGTGCCTCGAATGCTCTTTACTCCTGGCAGCAAAACACATAGATGCGCTTGCATTCAAATTGATGGTCCGCGCATTGAATATGCCGAAAACGACAGCGAAACCAGTGATTCCAAAGATCCAAGGATTAGAGAATATCCTGGCTGTGATCCTAAATCTTACGAATGCGTACTTAAAGAATAATTTGATTATAATTTACTTTATTTTTATACCTTTATTCGTGTTGATTATTATTTATTGTAAGCGCTGCAATTTTAATAATATAAATTTTGTTTTATTGCAACCTTCTGCTCGCACAACCGGGACATAAATGCATCGATTCGTGAATGAATAGGTCACAGTCAATACAAAATAAGTTACTGCAGTGTTCACATTGTGCGGCGGTTTTCGTTTCAATTTGGCAACCGAAACATATAACACCGTTGGCATATTCGTTCACTGTGAACATATCGACTGGAAATAGATGGTGATATGAACGAGACAAATGAGTTGATGAGACTAAGGTTAAGCCGCACACTTGACACTCAACAGGCAACTCGCAGTATTTCGAATTGCATTGAGGACAAAAGTAACCCGAAGTGCTGAAATTAACGTTGTTACTTAGATGACAAACGCACATTGAAGGTTTGCCTTCATCTTCATTGTAATATTGTGGAAATCCCATTCGAATCAATGATGATTCCGTGTTTGCTGTAGCTGGCGGAGGATTTAAATGATCATATAAAAGATCTTTTAAATGACTCTCGTCAAGTGCTACGTTATATGTGCCTTTAGTTTGTTTTGCTAATGAGTGACAAATCCTAACTTCAGCTGCGAGGCCAATGACAGAGCAACGAACATTTCGAGCTGCTAATACTTCAATTGTTTGATTAATGTCGGATGGATCGCAGGTAGTGAGACTTCCAAATATTACAAGAACTTCTTTACTCGTATGACTCGGCATATGTCTAAATGTGAATATGAAGTGAGAATAAGGAAAATAGAAAATGAAATACTTTAAAGTGTCCAAAGCACTTTCTAAACAGTTTTGCAAAGAAGGTTCGCCAACACACTCGATGTCGAATAATTTTTTCAACGCTTCCAAATGAGCTTTAGGATTGCCGCTCAGTTCTGAAATTTTTTCCCTTCGCTTATTACGCGTGATTATGATTCCGATTTGACTTATAGGATTCATATCGAAAAAATCTTTTAAGAAATTCTGAACGAGTGTGAGACAGCAACGGATTCTCGACGGTTTATAATCGTGTTCGTGCATGCTTTCAGACATATCGATAACAATATAGAGGTGACGCATCTGTAAAGTAATGTTTTAAAGCAAAAACAATACAACTGAACAAACGAACCATTCCCAAACGCATCTTTCTTCGATCTTGAATTCGTTTTCGTTTCGCCTTGTTGACGATATCGTCAACCGACGGTTGCAATAATCCATGTTCATTTTCGCGAATTGCCTCCCTGCGAACGAAAAGCGAGTGGTGAGTAGGAGCGGGTGAGAAGCGACAAACCAGCTTCGTTCATATTCGGTTTCCCAACGATAGCCTTTGTGTTCTTCGTCCAAATCTACTCGCAGTGCGTTCGCCATTCTTTCGCCACTTTCGCTTTCTCTGCTCTCGCGTCTGAAGAGGGCGCTTTCAGTTCGCGCAAAACTTTGCTCAACTTTCGGCAAAAAACTTTTCTTTTCACTGCTTTTCGCGATTAATTCAAATCAAACGAATCAACTTTCGGCATTTCACGCATTTTCGTTTTTCGCTTTCTTTCGTAAAACTTTCTCTTAAAACTCACTTTTCACACTTTTCAAGTTTCAAAGCTTCGAAAAGCTTTCCGTAAAAAACAATATTCAAACGATAAATTTTGAGTTCAATAAAGTTTTGTAATTTAATTGAAAGTATTTTTACTTTCGAATGAACTTGTTTTATTTAGTTACATCGTAAATTTGATTTAACGCCAATTATCGCCAATCGTATTTACTGTTGGAGAAGTAGTAATAAACAATTATGAAATGGACGAAAAAAGCGGCTTTTTTCACTAACATTATTTGCAACAATAGTAATCGCAGCCGCGAGTGTAATCAGGACAGCAGTTGGGTCTACTTCGTGGACATTGTGCCGTCATGCACGGATTTATAAAACAACGAACGCCAAATGTCCTCTCACAAGTTCCATTTTTCTCAAAACTTTTGCACCTTCCCAATTCGAATAATCTGCCGCTGCCTGAAAAAAAAGCTTTTTACTGTTTCGAACAAAAAATTCACAAAACTCACAAATTTCAGCGAAAAGTACGATTGAAAGCACACATAAACCAAGAATATGAAGTGAAGTCATTCTCTTCGACGTTAGAATAAAACTAAAATGAAGAAAACAACAAAATGAAGATAAAGCAAAAGGAAGTTTGTATTACGTAGTTGTGAACGTTGCTTGTTTGACGGGAACATGTCTCGTTTACTAATTTTTTTCCTGAAATTACTGAAGATAAGGAGCCAAAAAAGAACTTTTGACGTCAGTGTAAGTTGTTTCATGCCTTTAAATCAAGAGTTTATCTTTAAGTCAAAGTGTTTAAATTTAAAATTTTAATTTACACTAACCATTAAAAAACGAGCTTTTTTCACTATCGGAGGACACACGAACAAAGCATTTGTATTTCTACTTCCACTGTTTACGGCTAAACACGACAAATGCTGCGAGTAAGGTGATCATTTTATTTAGCTTCTTTTCATTTGCAAAAATTTTGACTATTTACTTTGCAACGATATTAGATTAAAGCAGAAAAGTTTGATAAAACCATTTATTTGTGAAATTAAACTTTGTCAAAGGCGAA
Organism: Dinothrombium tinctorium; assembly: GCA_003675995.1. Taxonomy (NCBI): domain Eukaryota; kingdom Metazoa; phylum Arthropoda; class Arachnida; order Trombidiformes; family Trombidiidae; genus Dinothrombium; species Dinothrombium tinctorium. The sequence continues at coordinate 11,915 of NCKU01002508.1, read as the reverse complement.
AATTTTGAGTGAACAGTGGTGAACCACTATTCACTAAGTTTTTGTTTGTTGATTTAACAATTGCTTATTGCAAGCCTGCTTCAAAATTGGGTTTTTTGTTGTTGCTTTCGGGTAAATTAACTTTTTTATTTATAAATAAATCACTTAAAAGATCGAAAGCATTAATGAGCGACACTAATACATTTAGTGTTCGTTTATTTACACTACGATATTATCTGTTAAAACTATGGCTATATGAATAACCGATGTCTCGAGTTTAACTTTTCTTATTGTCATATACGCTATTCATATCAATAATAATAGCGTGACTAAAATGCATGCAACAAAATTTTGCACCACTTTTCACATTTTTCAGCATTAATCACACACAAAATTTGGGTACATTTCAGCACCAAATTCACGTCTTTAGTGATTAATAAGAATGAAAGTAAAGTTGAATAATTACAGTCTCAATTGATGCTTGAAAAGGAGGTTTGAAGTTTTAAGCGATTTCGCAAATTTTTGGCTTTCAGTTCTTGCATAATTTATTTCATTTCTTTCATTTTCCTAGCAAAAATTATGATTAAATTTGCTTATATCAATGTTCGCTTACCGTTTTTTCCAATAGATTATGAAAACTCGTTTTTCATCTCGAATTTGTGTATATTTTTGCTGAAAAGCGAGTCGTTCCTTTCTTGATAATCCTCTGGCTACGATTAAAACAATTCTTGCCCACTTAAAAATCAATTAAACAAGTTAAATTCACTTGAAAATATTCAAGATGTTTACTCGACGAAGCCATTCTTTTGGTCGTGATGCAATTTCTTGACATGTTTTGCCCATCATTACAATTAACATTGCAATTAAGAGAACAGAAACTAATTGTATATGATGAATAAAAACTTAGCTAAAAACACTAAAACTTGGAGTGATTGAGAAGGCAGTAACAAAAATAATTTAATGAAATATCAAACAGAATCATTTTAATGGAAACATAAATAATAGAACAAATAAATAAGATTGTAATTACTAAGACAAGTAAAATTATTTAAAATAAATTGAAATGATCATTTTATGGATGCTTTTCGGCTTCTGCCCAATCTGGAAACGTGTGCAATGAAAATATGGGAAATCCAATTGTGAACAATGTGCCGAACATAACTCCCAGGCAAATGAATTTTGTTATTAACCCAGGTAAAATCTACAGCGTCGTGATTAGAAAAATTTTTAAAACATTTGCCCAACATACCATATCAGATGGATAGAGCTTTGCGTGCTCAAATACTAATGCATTCGCCGGCGTGCCGACTGGAAGAACAAAAGCATACGAACAAGACAATGTAACGGGTATTAAAACCATCAACGGATTTATTCCTAAATTCGTCGCCTAGAGTTTGATAAGAGTTTTGATGAGTTTGACTTAAGTGTTCAATGATTTAGAGTTCACTCACTAATTGAGCGGCTACTGGTAAAATAATTGTAGCGGTTGCAGAATTGCTTGCGAACTCGGTCAAAAACGCCGACATAATCGAAAAAATTGCTAAAATCGCTTCAAATGGCATGAAGCTCAGTTTTGAAAAAATATCGCCCATAAACGCCGATAGACCAGAGGTCTGAATAGAAAAAAATGCAATCAATACGCGATTAAAATCAATTGTTTTCAAGTTTATATTTTGATAGCCTCTCAACGTTTACCTGCGTTGCATTGGCAATGGCAAATCCTCCTCCTCGAAGAAGTATTACACCCCACGCCAATCTTGTCTGTATCATGGGCCAATTGACCAAAGATGGACTCGGATAAGGCCCGAAAGGTTTTGAAGGTAAAATAAATAATAAAATGACAATGAAAATGACGACTGATGCATCCTTTGGTTTTCTAAAAAGGCAAATAAAATAATTTTTTATTTGTAAATTTGACACGAAAATCGTTCAATTGCTCAACAAAAGCATTCTTTGCAGTCATTCTATTTTAATCACATGAGCTTATTTTTCTATTAAAAAAAAGATAAAACTGACAATTTAATTCCTAGAATCTATCTAAAGCGCAAACAAAACGAAAGATAATTGAATTAGGCAAAAAAGGGGTGAAGATAAAAAACCTTTCAATAAAAAGCAATCAAATTTAATTGTTCTCATTCGATTGAACTTACGTTTCTCCGAAATAAGTGGCCCATCCTCTCACAAATTGTGGGTCTCTAAACATCCAAAGAACTACCAGTGATATGAAAAGAAAGCAAATCGCTTTCTCGTGAAAACTAAAAAAATAAATTTAATAAAATTTCGAGCATTTAAAAGAGTGATACTACCTAAAGGGTCCTAATTCTTTATATTTTGCAGCTATAACATTTTTTGCTCCGATACTTCCTTTAGGAAAAGCTACTTTTCTGTATTTTAAATAAAAAAATTTTTCATAAATCGATAAAGTCTACAAGAACGTGATTTTGTTTACCTGAGAAACAAAACTTTAAACAATACCCAGCAAATGAGTACACTTAAAATTGCGGGAGGGGCTGCAAAAAACAGCCAGTTAGTGTAATCCACTGGTGTTTTACCGCCGTATTTCCTAAATTCAAGTGAAAATCATTAGTGCAAGTCAAATTTGAAGTAATCGAACTCAAAAAATACTTTGAAACATTTAAAGCTCGCAATACTTGATAAGTTTTCTAGTTTATATAAGCTATTAAGTTGTTAGTAATATGATTTAAGATATTGGCTTTCAAGGGTTGAGTTTCTTTGCAAATCACTTGAGATGAAATCAAAGCGATTGTTGAGAAGACGAGGCTCAAGATTTGTGAGAATTTTTTTGTGATTGCGACAAAATTTTTAATTAGTTGCCATATAAAGAGTTCTTTGAAGAATATTATATGAATGATTAATGAATTTGCATAATTTTATGCTGATTATGGTTTTAGATTTATTTTTAATATCTGAATCAAGTTTGAATAAATTTTTATATTTACTCTTCTGATTCTTATCTAATTTTCTATAAATTTCAAAAACTTAATCCTGATGATTAGAATTCGCCAAATAAGTTATCACTTGTTTTAAAATGAACATAGAACACGAGTTGTAAAGCAATTGTGAATAAAATTATACAAAATTTTAAAGATTCTGAGAATTTTTATACCAAAAATAAAATAAAATCACGTTTAAAAAATCAACTTTTTGATATAAATCACCGTAATCAACTAAATCATGAAAGCATCTATTTCAATGAACATCATATATTTTTACACATTTCCTCTATAATATTTCTCACTTATTTCTAACATTTAGATGTTCACTTAAAGAAAAAATAATTTGCTAATGAAACATAAACAGAATAAGCGAATTCGCGGCAAATTTGGTTTTTTACGTCGAATTGGCGCATTTATTGGTTAATTCTCAATTGTTAAAGTTAAAGGTGCTTAAGAGAGAGTAGCTACGTGAAGTAAATCTCCATAAATCACAATTGATGTCACGAATTTTCGAGGAACTGATTGAACGTGGATGATGTCAATTCAGGTTTTTACAGCATAATTTGATTTTGATTTGTATTGTCTAATCCTTTCCAATATGATTAAAACGATGTTTTTTACATTTTTCGCATTTTTAATTTTAATTTTATATGCATGAAATTCGTAAATAAGGTGAAAACCCATGAAAACCATGAAAAGCCGTGAGTGAAATCGAGTGAACGTGGCGTGATATGAACGATTCTTCTCTCACTTCTCTCGACTACTTACTACGTTTCATTAAAATCAGGAATCATGCCAAAAAACATGTTGATTTTTATATCGCATTTTTAATTGCTAACATTTTTAAATTTTGATTCATATTCAAGATAAAAATACGCTTTGAAAGATTAACGTTTTGAAATTTTGTTAAAATCGAAATTGTTTTCAAGCAAAGAAGTTTCCTTGTAAGTAAAGCGCTTTTTTCTTTTTCAATGCGCTTATACAAGCAAATTTAACCAGTTTTTTTACCGGTTAATCTTGAAAAATATATTTTTAATTTCAATGAATTTTCTTTCGAAAAATTTAATTTAAAAGATGTTATTGCATCGATAACCTTTTATTTTTAATCAAAATTGAAAATTTTCGATCACCTATTTTGGCAGCTATTTTTCAAGATTTTTATCGAGCAAAAATCACCAACTTTCGACGAGGCCCACTTATTGTTCAAAAGCAAATTTCACGATAAATAAGCCTCAGTTAAAATCATACGAGACTTGACAATTTTTTATATCTGCAATGATAAAATTTTTTAATGTTTTTAAAAAAAAAGATTAAAAGTGTAGAAACACTACCTGCAAAATGTTATTACTCGTTCTAGTTCTACTGGCCGGGTTTGTTTATACTTATCTAGCTTTCCTATGAGAAAAAATTGAGTTTTGGAAATTTACATAGGAATTTAACGAGAAGAATTATATCAAATGGTATTTAGGAAGAGGTTTGGAGGGTCAAGTAACCTGGAGTATGAATAATTTTCACTTAAATACAATGAAACAAAGTATAAAGTTGCTTTACAAATCAGACGCTGTCTAGGAAGCTGAATACTATTTATATTGAGATTTCGATAAATTTTTAAATAGAAATGTTTGATTTAAAGTACACCGACAGCTTCAAGCACATTAATTATAATTTATCTTATAAGCAAAAATACATTAACAGCCGGTTTTGAATTGCACAGAGCGCGAATTAATATGCATGAAGCTGTATAAGTAAATATTTAATATTTGCTTTAATAACACAGCTCTCCACACAGCGAGTGTAATCATTAGAATTTTATCGCTTCGATATCTGCAGCAACGCTTAGAAAATAAAAAATGAGCGCAAAATTTTTTTTAAAAAATTAAAAATAGCTGTTAAAACTGTAATTAATCACAAAAAATTTTTTATCGCTTAAAATTATTTAAAATAATTTATATTTTATAATTATATTGAGAGGATATCATTTTGTTTTCTATTTTTGTGAATGGAAACAGAACAATGATCGCAGTTTTTCGAGGGCAGATGAGAAGCGCGATCATATTGTGGAAATAATGAAAATTTTTTTCATATTGTTGGTTTTGTTTGTTGATAGACAGATGAAAATGTATTATGCACCTCTATCCATCAAATAAAACTGCCTCAAAAAAGAAATTTTTTCGATTCAAAACAATTATAGAACCATTGATAACGATCCAGAAAACGTACGAGGCAGATAACAATTTGATTAAAATCGTGTTTGGAAATATGCAATGAAAAAACTAATGTATTAGCGCATCTAACCGAATTGAAACAAGAGACTAGAAAAAATTGCAAACAAAACGACGCTTTCTATGATTGAAAATGTTTTTACATTAAATCAAATAATATTATTCAAGTAAAAGAAGATATTTTCAATGCTATCTACATGATGATAATTTGAGCGTGCGGTTTTCATTTGAAAAAAATAGAACGCAATTCCTGACAAAACATTCTTTATCACTTCCACATAGACAAGTGGGTATTGTGTAGAGCAAAAATCTGATAAGACAGACAGCATTATTAGTCTTAATTGTTCGTCGAATGTATTGAAATTAAGTAGAAAAATTGATATCGAATTTTATGTTTATTCTAAAATAATTGAAAATTGTCAAAAGAGAAGCTATCGCAAAGAAACGAAACGCCCTTTAATTCATGATTATTTCATTTCATTCATAATTATTTCGTGAAAGCGACTTCGGAACAATAGTTTAAATCGCTTTCATTCATGTTTTAAAATCAGAGAAAACGAAATCAAAATGTTTTAGTGTATAGGTTCTGAATCGAAAAATTAGCTTCGCCTAATTTTTTTGAAATTATCGAAACAATTTAAGTGACTTATTTTTGTGCCTATCCACAATTGATTAAAGCTGCCATTACGAGTGACATTCAAACAAAATGAAACAAAATAAGTTTTAAAATAAACTCTGTAACAAAATCACAATCTCTCTTTGAAAAGTCACCGGAAACATTGGACAACAAGCTGAAACAATCAGATATTCAATTTTATTTAGCTGGACACGCGTTTTCTTTACTAAAAATTCAGCAATCAAATAACACTCATTCTTTCAGTTAGGTTGGCCTAGTAATTTTTTAAAATTATTACGATTTTTAAGTTTTTGTTTTTTAACGAAATCAACAAAATAAGTTGATCATCACACTTAAAACTAAATTAAATTGAATAGAATTGTTCCAATAATTCTTAAAAATTAATTTTAAATTTAACTCAATTTTCATTTTCATATCTAGTAAAAAATATTAAAATAAAACAAATTATGAAGAAAATCACATTTTTATAAAAAATTTTATCTGCTAGTAGCTAAAAAGCTTCTCCAACTTTACGAGAGTGTTTAATTTCTGTAAACTTTGTGCGAATTAATTTGTTAATTTTTAAAAAATCGTGAATTTTAAAATCATTAGATTGTAGCTTGCAATAGTTTTTGCCTTTTTATAGTTGAGTCATTATGAAGAAAAATACATGTTCAATCAGTTAAAATTAAAAATCTGACGGTTTTGCTCGTTGTTCAGTGTGAATCTATCATTTTGCTAATGTCCGAACACGATTTTTGTGATGCCTGCTTTTCTGATGCATTCTGATCATTTAAACACGTTTAACGAAATATGAATCAATAAATAACTTCTAACAATTGTTTAAGTAACTTTGTTTGTAATTTCAAGTAATTTTGTTTCCATAATTTCAAAAAATTGGGTAAATTTTTTTTTGATCGAGCTCAGGAATAAACATTCCTGATTCCTGAGCTCGACGTTGCAGGGATTTACCAAATTTCATAGTCTATTGAAATTACAAAGTTAATTTTAATAAAAATATTTTACATTTGTCAAATCGATTAGTGGATTTCATTATCTAAAGCTTGAAAATTAAATAATTCCTTAAAACATCGCAAATGTTGTAAAACAGCGATCAATATAAAACTGCAACATTGTCGGTCTGTGTAAAACACTAGATTCAGGTTTTAATCATAAAAGTAAGATTCAAATGATTTCCTGCCGTTAAATTCGACGTATATGTAGTTAAATGCGTCTTGTTCAGTTTTACAAAGCGCAAAAAATGTAAAAGAACAAAAGTTGCGCAAGCAATTTCAAGCAAAAGGGTTATACTCAGTTTTAGATGCATTTGCTCACATTTCGACGACAAAACGTAAAACCAAATTTGGTCCGTTACTTGTCAACGTCGATGTTCCACCGATATTCGCTGAATATGCAATCGAAAGGTACAAAATTTTTTTCAGCTTAGTCACCGAGAAATTCGGATTCGTAAACGTAACTTCTGAAATTTTCGACGTCTCTACCATCATAATATCTTGCAATTTGTCTAGAGAATAAATGATAAAATTCTACTGCTACAAAATTTCATCTTCATACTTTCATTTTGATCGAAATCGGCAGAAACAACTTTTATATCTGGAAAAGTTGATCTTCTCTCGGTCTTTGGGAAAACTTCTTCGAGCACAGCATCTGCTATTGGCAGCATCATGGCAGCTGCGGCTGTATTAATTATCCACATCGCAATGAACATTGTTATAAGCATGAATCCTAACATAAGTATGTCAAATTTCGTGCCCACTCTCTGGAGTATCCAAAGAGCGATGCGCTTATGCAAATTGCTGCATTCGACTGCGATAGCAAAAATCAAACTGCCGACAAAAACCATGTTTGGCTCTTGTAAGTAAGGCGTACACGCTTCTTCTGTGGTTGCTAATCCAAGAAGAGGGAGCAAAACAATGGGCAGCAGAGAGGTAACTGCCATTGGAATTGGCTCCACGGTCCAGTAAATTGCCATCAACAAAACAACAAACGCACATTTTAAACGCTGTGAATTGAAGTGAAGAAAAAATTACGAAACTACTCGTGAAAAATTAATTTTTCAGTTTTTAATCAGCGCAAAAAGTTTTGGAGGAAATAGTTTGGCGATGCACAAGATGCCTAAATGTTCATTTTTAATCGAATTCTAATAACTATAATTTAGAAAAACTTTTGCGGCGATTAATTTAATGATAATCAATAATCAAAAATTCACTGTAAAAATATTTGTACGTCAAGTTTTTTAAGGAAATGAAAAGTTTTTCAAAAGCAAGGTTTTGCACTTAACCTTCATATTGAACAATTTTTCCGTTCGATTAAGATGCTATCGAAATTTTGTGCTTGTGAAAGAGACAATTGCGTAATTGTGCCATGTTAATGGAGACAGTTTAAAATTGTAGAAATCAGAGGTTTAAATTGTGCTTAGCAATAGCACATTTGCAATTATCGTTATTTGCGAATGACGACAAAAGTTTTGTTTAAATTGTTTAGAAAAATTTAAAATCGCACAGCTGCTATTCTCCTGAATATCACTTAAATTTATCGATCGCCAAATAAAAGTTACTTGACACAGATTAAGTATCCGCTTTCTTCAACGAAATGTTATTGAACATCAATCATCTCATTAAATACTCAAAATTAAATTTAAGAGCGAAAATTGAAGCGAACTACTCACGCAATCGTCGGTGCCAAAAATCAAGAAAGGTGATAACAAGAATGGAGTAACCACGAGAATCACTGTCCGCCAGCAAAGTCGCACATTTTTCCAGAATTGGCCCATTTTACAAGTGATTCGCAGTTAGTATGTGAATCGAAATCGCACTTCAAAGCGGTTTTATCAATTGATGATAATAAGCAGCGAGTTTGCAAGTGTTCATAAACGGAAAAAATAGTTCAATAAATAGACGGCAAATGAATGAGCGACACTATTGCAGCTGTTGATTTCACTAAATGAAAAGTGTACGAGCAAAATTCTTTTGATTACCGGCGAATATGATAAGTAATTGACGATTTAATGATCGTTGAATGTTTCGCGTCGAATAGTCGCTTTCCACACTCAAGGTTCGCGCAAAAAATTGTATTTATTCACTGTACTTGTCAAAAAGCTAAACGTTTATAAAGTTGAATTAATTTGTTAGGGAATTCGACATTTTTTTCCCACAACAACTTCATTCGATAGGCATTCAAACGCAATTCTTTCGCGAAATACTACGTACTACAGCTTAAAACCATTGATTAAAATTTTTCACTTGATCTATAAAAAAAAATTGTTTCGTTAGAATGAAAAAGAAAATTGATAAACAAAATCGAGATTTGTGTTGAACAGCAGAAATCAAATGTCCTTTCTTGAACACGATCTGCGAGACGATCACCTTGTTGGCAGATGGGCGATGAATGCTAAAATTTTAAATCGGCACAAAATTTTAACTAAAATTGTTAAAAACGCACATGAAAGTTAGCAAATATCACAGAAATCATGAGCTTAACATTTAAACTCGTATTTAACACTAAATAATAGAGTTGATTGCTGAATTTGTGGTGAAAAGAGCAAAAAAACACGCATTTGCTCGGTAACGTGCAGTCATTACTATCATTTCCCAATTATTTGTTCGAGTTTTTAAAGGAAAAGTTTGCTCAATTAATTTAATATGCATCCTCGTTTGCGTTCCCTCTCTTTAATCAAAAACACTCTTATTCAACTTTATTTAGAATTCATCTCACTACTCTTCATCGTCACTTATATGAAAATTTTTTTTTAGGGCACACGGCAAATTAATTGTGAATTCGATTCGATCGCAGAGAAAAGTGAATTTCAGCCTTTTTTGATTCATTCATAAGAAATATCACAAAATAATTTAATTTAGAGTTAGTTTCGATGTAGTTTGCGCATCAATTTTTGCGATTCAGTGAAATAAAAAGAAAAGTGCAAGCGACTGAAACATTTCGATTTGACCTTATTTACAATTTTAATTTATCTATTAAGGAACCACAGGAAAAGATTGCACGTACCTTTAAATGTCGAGTTTAAATCGGATGAAAAGCGTCGGTTGTCGTGAGTGTAGTGCCGGGAAACGTCGTTTTCTGCAGAAAAACTAGCTCAGTGTCGGTGTGACTCTTTTCATATAGAAAACACATTTTTGATATCAATCTCAGAATATTAAATTCAATTTCTTCGGAGTAGCCTACAAATATAACGCGTGATCTTGCGAAACAGAAATCTCGGAATCGTTAAAATTTGTAATTATTCTGATGAAATCGTTTCCGGGGAAATTTCCGAGTCGATGAGTTTTAAACAAACATTTTTTTTTGAAATGCTAGTAATCTAAAGTTGGATTGCAACGATTTCAGCGAACTTTTCTTAATATTCTCTTAAGCATTTACTCGTTTTGGCGCCAATTTTTTCGAAAATTGTAACTCGTAATCACCGCGATAAAAAGAATATTTGTTTTCTTTCTTGTGCACACACTTGTCTCGAACGTAGTTAACCTTTGAAAGAACTTTTGATCTCTCTTCTCAAAATTCTTGTTTATTCTCTCTGCTTCATCATCGGATTATTCCATGAAAATTACTCTCATTTGAATCTACCGATTTAAATGAGTTACTTTGCCTTCAGCAGCATCACTTGTCAGTACTTTTTTAAATGAATTTCCAACATACGTTCTAAACACATTCACGCAAACTGAATTTCAAGAGAAATCACAAGTTTTATTCGCATTGGGTGTTAATATGAAATATTGTTTTGAAGAGTTCAGGATTCAAGACTCTAAATGATAAATGAAAAAAAAATTGTTTTTGTGACCGATAACAAGTGTTAAAGTGCTGTTTGAAGTTCATAATGTTTAACATGTTCCAAGCGTGTTCGATCAAAGAGTTAATTCAAGAAGAAAATTGACAAGGCACGTGAAATTATTGAGTTAAAGCGTTTTCTTTCATTTGATCTTGCCGTCGAAGATAAAAACATAAATTTTATTATTTTTCGTTCGCATGAAAAGTGCACAGAATTTGGCTAATTCCATAAATGAAAGCCTTGTAATGAGTGATTAAGCGTCAATTTAATGTTAGAAGTATGTAATTAAGTATATTTAATATTTACATGATTTAACTTAATTATAACCACGTAGTAATCTATTCACACTAATAATTGCATAGTGGAAAACACCATTGACTCGCAAAGGCTGATAATTTCAGTTGTCGCTAATCTTTGCTTTTGATTTTCTACTTTTTTGGTTTATTCTTTGAGCTTCCAAACTGAGTTTTTTCACTAGTTTTTGTAAACATTCACACCTTTTAGAGACACGAAAGTAAATAAATATTCACATCATTCGATCGAGTTAAATGTCAAATTTTTAGTGAGTGAAATTAAAAAAATTCAAATTTGACTCGATTTGTTGACATTAAAAGTTAGCGAACATTGAAACTAACAATATGAAAATCGATTTGTCCTTAAAGCAATTGACAAAAATGAAAAACGTTTATAAAAAATAATAATAATAACTTTCGATGATTTTCATTTACATCTCATTCTGCACTCTATTTTGTCCTTAAAATTGTTTACGGACATCAAGTGAGTAGAAATGAGGACGATAAACCGCTATTGCTAAAGTAAATTATATCGATGCGTAACTTTTGAATAATGATGAGCGAAATTAGCAGAAAAATGCGATTTAAAGTCATAGGGGCTTAAAAAGCTGTGTAAACTTCGCATGTATTCAATTGAAATTTATAGAGTTGTTGAGAATCATTTTCCCACAGCCATATGATTATCACTGCTGAATAATACCGTGAAATTGATAACAAAACAAAATCATCGCCTCGTAATTAACTGCATTTATTTTTTCTTAGAAACATCTTGCGTAAAAGCAACCAATTTTCATAAGTTATTCATTTAGTTTTGAGTCTAAATTGTTGATAAAATAATTTGACAATTCGGACATTAAATAATAAATATTAAAAATTAGTCCATTGAGAACGTTCTTTGTTGCGTTCATTAATTTTCGCTTGCTTTCGAACCTAATTTAATCAATGAATTTTAATCAATTTTTTTGAAGAGCTTAATTATGATTTTAGCAAAGCAAAATGATTTGAAAACCTTCAATAAAGGAAATTAGATAAATGATAGGATTGAGA
>NCKU01002507.1:0-18858 GCA_003675995.1 Dinothrombium tinctorium | reverse complement strand
TTATAGAAAAATTTTGATACAAATATCGACTTATTTTCGATAAAGATTATAATATGTGAAAATAAGTGAAATTCGTCATCGCCAAAATACGTGAAACAAGTCCTTTGAATAGAAAAGGCGAAAATGACAAAATTTTAGCTACCATTTACACAACAAATCCTTAGATTTTTCGAAATCCGATTTTAACTCCGATTTATAAACTCGAATTCATAAACTTTTATGAACTATCATGAACTTGTTTATGCTAGATCCACTAAAATTTAAGTGCGCAAAATAATTGTGTTTTTATTTACCATAATTGAATATGGATTAAAAAATTACATTTAAATTACTTTATTTTGAGAAACAAAAATTTATTCTTATTGAGAAAGCATATATTAAAATTTTAAAATTTCTATTTTCTATAGAACTCGACACAGAAATATAAATTTATGCAATAAAAATTAAAAATTTTGATTTTATACATTTTAAGCAAAAAATAGCTTTTATGACAAAATAATTTTTATGCAAAAAATATTTTTCGCTTTCTATTTATTAGATAGTAAATGGCAAATGTTTCGCTCTTCTCAAATTCTCTTCATTCAATCACTCATCTTTTTAATCTGTTAAGATTTTTTCTGCCACAGTTTCAAAAATTTTTTGCTCCACAATTGCACTGCGTTTGTAGATGGAACGCAACCAGACCCATACACAGTTTTAATACTCGCATTGAATATAAGCGATTTTTACTACTTGTGTGAAAATCTTTTGAAGAGGCTTTGATCCCTGCAAACATAAAATAATACATAAATAATAATTGTAATACCTCGAGAAGCCAGTTTCTTTGTAATGAATAGACATCGGATTTTGCTTGCATAAAAACGGTCTAAATACGTTATGTGATATGTGCTAAAAAGTAAAAAATATGTGCTACAAGTCAAATTTCATAATTTTATATTTCAATAACAAGAATGGGTTGAAATTCAGCTAGAGGGCTAAAGATCCGTCACTCAATTTATATTTTAAAATTATTTCATAAATAAAGCCATTAAAAGCGATATGTGTTTTTGATGCAATTAATTTCTGATCTTGATGGATCGAAGAAACAATGAGTTTAAGCAACTCATTAAGTTAACTTTTTTAGAAAACTGAAAAGATTTGAAAAAAACCAATAAAAACGTGAAATCGCGGCTGCTTTTATTAAGAGACAAGGGTACATTTTCAAATTTTAAATTTATATATAGCAATAATACGACTGTTGTGTTTGAAAAGAATCGTGAGGTTTAGAAATTAAATCATAACATATACAGTACAAAGCAGAAAATTACAAATCTACTCAAATTCAAAACCTGTTTACAAAAGTCGACAGAATATACAAAATATTTTCTCTCACTATACATTTTTTCACTTTATTCACTAGAGATTTTTTCAATGCATTTTTCATGATAATTGAAACAGCGGCTATTTTGCTCGGCTTAAAATGTTCGGCGAAGAAAAAATTAATTAAAAACTGAAAAGTTAGATTTTATTTAGAAATGTTCTATAAATTTATTTGAGTCAAACACATTTGTGTAATTTTTAATTATCTTTCGGATAAAAGTGTTAATTTGATTTTCAAGCACAAAATTATTGTAAAAATCGACAAAAATTGATAAATCCTAAAACAGAAAAGTTTGAACGGTTCTAACTTTTTTATTTTGATGTATTACTCAATGATTTATTTTTAGTTACTTATATAATGATTAATAATTTGAAAACAGCATTTCACAATTACACAGTTTGCAACTTATCGAACTAACTTTGTCTCTTAATAGGTGCTCTTCCCTATACGCTCACTAAAATGCTTATTTCACTGATTCAGTATCGATTTGTTGCTCGTCTGATTTTTCTCTTGCTCACCCGGTTCCCGCACAGTAATTATCGACGACGGCGCCGGCGGTGTTGGTGACCGTTCGCCGCTTTTTGCTGCGTAATGCTGCGCTTTTTGCTTCAATATTGTAAGAGTAGAATGCAAAGGATGCGTTGAAGAAGCGGTGACTAGATGCGACGGGCCGAGCTTTAAACACCCGGCGTGCGGACTTAACCGTTCGCCGGATGCGCCACCGCCGCTTGGAAGTATTAAGCCAGAATTGGTTGCGGGCAAAAATTGAAGCATGTAAGCTTGTAAAAGCGCTGAACTCCAAGCGGTCGGCGACATTTGGTGCTTTTGAAAGCTGATTTCATGTGAATTTGCTAGATTCGGGTGTAAAGACGGCGAAGGATGCGATAAGTTAAGTGGCGACCACACGTGAATGTCAGAGTTCGTTCCACTAGTTTGCGATGACATTTGCGGATGAGTTGAAGAAGGAATGAATACACCGGGATTCATGTAAATGTAGTCAGAGCGTGGACAGCTGTCTAAGTTGGTGGCCCCGCTGGCCGCAGCACCGAGATACGAACTCGGACTTTCGCGACCCAAAGCTTTCTCTCGCTTTCTCCATTTCGCTCTTCTATTTTGAAACCAAACCTGAACAATAACAGTTTAAGAAAAATGGTCAAAATAAGAACGTGACCAACGCGAAGATACTCGTTTTGACGATGTTTATAGAAAGCGGATGCAGCAAATTTAGATAAAGGCAATTGCAGTTCGTAAAGAAGATTATTATATAACATAATCGCGTTTGATACGCTTCATAGTTTGACAAATCCTAATCACTTTTTACGTCTATTTTTCGCAAATAAAAATATCATTTTTACTTAAGATGAAGAAGCATGTGACCAAGAATGCGAAACAAACTCAACTCAATTGAATGAACATCAGTTAATTAAATTGGGCTCGAGCGTAAAAGAAAAGCGACTATAAACACTAACCTGAACTCGCGCTTCGCTCAATTCCAACCTCATGGCGAGCTCTTCGCGAGTGAACACATCTGGATATTGTGTCTTCTCGAAAGCTCGTTCCAATTGATGCAGTTGAAAAGTGGTGAATGTGGTCCGACTTCGACGTATTTTACGCGGCTTTTCAACTTCGCTACAATTCTTTTCGGTCTCGTCTTCACTCACATCACTTTCGCTAACGTCGCCGATCTCTTTGTCATCTTTTGTAGAATTTTTTTAATAAATTAAATGAGAAAAAAGATAAACTTTAACAAAAGTAGAACCGCCAAAATAGAGGAAAGTATTGCGTGTGTGTGAACTTACGATTATTAGACGAGATTTTGAACACCTTATTTCGTTGAGCGATCGAAGACGAGCACTCTTCGCGCTGATGAATAGTTTGATGTTTATTTTTGTCGCCCAACAATTGCTCGATGCAAAAACCAGATGATCGTATTGACGACGGATGCGAGGTGCTTGAAATCAGCGATGTTGAGTTCTCTTCAAAACAATTCTTCATTTCGTACGAATCGCTCTTTTGCAAATCACTCGAGGTGATCATGGCGATAATAGTTGACGAGTGCTTTTCTTAAACACAGAGATAACTTTCGTTTACAAGTCAATTAAAAGTGAAAAAAACGAACAATTGTGTTAAGCATAAAAAACTATTTGCTGCCTCAAACGTACAACACACAACACTTACCTTATCGAAAGTGCTTCGAAAAAGTTTGTTTTCCGAAAAAGTTAAGATTTTTATTTTACGGCGACACGAAAGTGGGCTGTCGTCGGCATGAATTTTTTCGGTGACTACTGTCAAAAAGTTTGTCGTAGAAAAGAAGAAACGTAGAAGTAAAATGCTATATTTATGAAACGAAGAGAAACTTTGTTTGAAAAGTACTTTACTGTTAACTGTTTTGATAAGCGATCAAAAAAGATGTAACATTCGGTTTTCTTCCTCTTCGCACTCGGCTTTTAAAAACGTCTTTTAAAGAATTTCGCGAACCAAAAGAAAGCGAAAATACGACAAAATCACTTTTCTTTCTTTTTGCACAACACGAAAATCAAATTCAAAAGAAGTGTTTGTCGTCACTTTACTCGTGCTTTTTGAGAAGCTATTTGCGACGAAAATTTACAAAAATTCACAAATCACAGAGAGGTGAATAAGAAGAAGAAGAAGAGAATGAATGCAGAGAAGTTAAATTTTGCATTTTTGAATTGTCAGCGAAAGTAAAAATTGCGATTTGAAAAGCGAAAGAAGTGATGAAGCGATGAGCGGGAGATGAAATTTTTGTAAAGTTGTAAAATTTATTTTGTCGATTGAATTGAATTTAACGATTGAGAGAAGGAGAAGAAATAAAGAGCGCAGTATTTTTCGCTGTCATCATCCGAAGAAAAAATCACGAAGTATACGACGACAAATAAAGAAAAAAGGATTCACAGTGATTTCAACGCACTTCGGGAGTATATACAATATTCTTCAGATGCACAAAGGCCAATAATATATTGTTACTCGCGAACGTATACAATTTGATTTTCTACGAATGGCGCACTAATAAATAACGTTAAACTTGAGAGCATGAAAAGAAAACTTTTTGCTCTTCTCTGAACTTTGATATGTTTTTTCGGAACAAAAATCTGTTCGACGAAACAAGCTTTGCGAATAGAATTTTCACTGTTAGAAGCGATCGACGCTACAAAATTGTTCTGTATTTGCTCACCATTGAAAAGTTTCTAAACTGAAAATTGTATATAAAATAATATCCCGTTAAAGTAATTAGCCCTTTAAATGGTGAACAAGTCTTTTGGGACGTGATCTTGAGGAATATTTTAATGAAATGTGGCCTCACACACTAAACATGATTGGCTCCTACGGTTTACCGCCCTTCGCCGTTCTTCAATCTTTCAATGCTCGCCTCGATCAATAAAAGTAGAATATATACACTATATATACACGTACATACACACTAAACACTAACTATCCTCCCTATACGCGCATCCCTTTCTGCGTTACCCCCGCTGTGCGCTAACTGCCATTCCCTCTCTCTGTCTCACTCTCTCTGTGCATAGTTACTTTTTGTCGCACATATTAGAACCAAAGAGAGAATGGAGACACAGAGAGAGAACGAATGCTTTTCCCCGCTTCTTTAAACGCTAACGCAAACTGTGTTAAATGAAATTATTTACTTCGTTTTTGTGCGTTTCGTGTGTGCGATCTGTTAAATAAAATCTGTGAAAATAGAATCAAAGTTTCGCAAATAAAACTCAACGCTAAATTTAAAACATTCTTTCGTTTGCTTCGCTTTCCTTTCGCTTTAATTACAAAACTAAATCAAATAAAGTTTG
This sequence comes from Dinothrombium tinctorium, assembly GCA_003675995.1. NCBI lineage: Eukaryota > Metazoa > Arthropoda > Arachnida > Trombidiformes > Trombidiidae > Dinothrombium > Dinothrombium tinctorium. The sequence goes on along the minus strand of NCKU01002507.1, from coordinate 13,680 downwards.
AATTATCTTTTCGCTCAGTGAATCAATCGAATAAAGTCGAGCCGATAGATTTTTCAAGAACGATCTTCGCTAGCATCTAGCAATTGCCATTTCAAATGATAATCAAAAATTATAGCTTTCGTTAGAATCAGGTTTTGGTTTAGCCAATTGTGTGTTTGTATTCGATTTGAAATTGGTTTGTATTTTGCACCATTTCTCTCGCTTTTGTATATACTTGTCTCAAACAGTTTGCAGATCGGTTCGAAAGTACCATTGAGTGCATCAATGCAATGTAAATGAGAGCGGTGTGTGCACGGAGTATATACTTTTGTATGTGTGTGTGTATGCATGCGTTCGTATAATACGATGAATGCGGCCGTTAATTTGAATTTGAAAAAATAGCGAAACGTTTTGAGACTTGTTTACGAAAATAACGAATTTAAATCTGGTCTAAATGAGCGAAATTGCAATTCTTTTACAAGACTTATTTACTTAACAGATTATTATAAAATTGTGCGTAAGCGAATAATGAGCTAGTGAGTTGGTGAGAAAGAGAGGGACGAGAAAGAGCACAGCATCGCTATATGAGCTCTCGATCTATCTGAACATGTATTCAAAACGAGGCTCATTATGAGAGAAAATACAAGAAAATAAAGTTAAATCAGTAACAAACAAAAAAAAATTCTTACACAGTAATCAGTGTTTTGCGTTTTACTGTATAAAAGTTTGCAATAACTCGAATCAAGAGCCTAAAATTTAATCTCAAAAGAGAAAGAGCTACAGAGGAGCGAGACGAGATTCTTTCGATTTTTTTCTGCTTTACTGCAGAAAAGAAAAAAGAAAGAAAGAAAACAAATACTAAATTAAGTTTGATAAGCACACAAATCTCGAAAGTCTCATTTTATGAGGATTAAAGGAAAGCGAAATATTACGACTACTCTTCAACTCGATTTTGGGTAATAATAATATATTTGCTATTGTATTTCGGGTGACATTCGCTGCTTAACGCAGTAAATTCCGCCTGCGGGCAGAATACAGAGCCTCAACTTTCGCAAAACTTTCGCTCGACACACGTTATACACACGCACACGCTAAAGTACCCACTATATCAAATAAGTTATATACGATTGCCAAATAGCCGGCGAAAAATCAGAGCGCGAATGAGCAAAAGTTTATTATAGTGTTCTATGTGTGTGTGTGTGAGAAAGAGAGAAGACCAAAATTATGTTTGCCCAAACTCTCGTAAGTTTTTACGATTGTTTGAGTAAATCATTGGTTAGCAAATTCGTATTCTCCTAATATTATAGATATTATATTAAATCGCCGTTTTCATTCAACACCACTGCAAGTGAATATATAGTATTTTCATTGCAAACAGCGAATCGAGTTTATTATTTAATTCAACTCGCTTAATGGTGCGCTTGACGTGCGAATAACAGCGAGTTAATCTCGGCGAAAAAGTATCGCGCTGCGTTTTCTTCGCACAATTGATTCACTTAAAACATTATAAAAGAATATATATATTCGGCCAATTACCGATAATGAGTGACGATCAATGCGCGTTTATGTTTTCGAGAGCGAGAAACTGTGTTACTAAACGTTATTATATAATATTCTCTTTTTTTTTCTACCTAGTACATTGTGTGCGTTTCGTGCTCCGAGATGACATATGACAAGAGCAGAGCAGACATTAAATAAACTCTCTCTATACTGTGCTAGTGCTTATCTAAAACAACTAGTAAATTAAGCGCACTTTTTCTCTTCTATCTACTTTTCCACCCGCTACGCAATCATATTCATTAGAATTTTTCGCTAATTACGCTTGTTTTCTTAATTTGCTTTTCAATTTATTTTAATGATTATCGAAACGCAAATTAACTAGGAAAAAAGTAATCGAGAATAAGGCTTTGACTTGTTTTTGCTTTGTTCTCTCGAAAACTTTCACTGATTACGGTTTAAAGCTTAATCGCTGCATTCAATCAATTAGTTTAATCTCGAATTGAGTACAAAATAATTTTTTTGATTATTTTTATTATTTTTTTATTTTACTTTTTATCTTTTCTCGTTTCTGTTCAAAATTAAATTCTACATTAAACACAGCGTTTAAAGCTTAAAAAAGTTTTCAATTTTTAAACTAAACTAAATTGAATAACATTTTATTTTAAGTCAAACGAATAAAAAGCAACAAAATGTAAGCTAACATGTCGCGTGTATTTAGCTTGATAAATTCAACAAACTAAAACTTCTCTTTGTTCATTTTATCGGAAAAAAGTTTTTTTGTTGTTCGTTTAGTTCGATTTTCGCAAATTAATGAAATTTTACATAGTCTGTGATTTTTATTGAATCTAATTTTTGTTTTCATTGCTTCTATTTCACTATTTATATTTGAAATAATCAATTTTCGCAGCGAACTTTATTTTCTCTTTTTTTCAATTTTATTAAAAATAAATTCAAACTTTATTAAACTGTGAAAAAAGGGAGCAAACTTTTATAGATCAAAGAGGAAAAAACTTTGTGATTTAATTTTCTTTGCTTTTCTTTTCGCTCTTTCTTTCGCAATTTTCTTTCAAATTCAAAAATCAAATTGTTTTACTTTTTTTATAACAATTTGTTGTCAAAAAAAAGAATTGATTAGCTTTGTCAAAGATTTGAAAGTGAATTTTGAATGCGAATTATTTTTGCTTTCATTTTAAATCTTTTTTATTTGAAAAAAAAGTTTATCTTTGTTTGATTTTAGTTATTCAATATTTTTATGTGTTCGCGACTAACTAAGTATTTAGAACAAAAAATTTTAATTTCAAACATTTATTGAGAAAGAGTTTTGATTTAAATTGTTCTTTCGTTTTCATTTACATAAATACAAAAAGAATTTTCAATATTTCAAAATTTCCAATTTATCTATGTAAAAATAAACTTTAACTGATCGGGATATTTGAACATCGCAAGCGGATCATTGTTTCTAGGGTGTAGAAAAATGATCAATTTGTTTGTTCAGACGCGAAAAAAAATTAAAAAATATTCATTTTTAGCCACATTAATTTTTAATCCTTTCTTGTCATTAGGTTTCTTGAATAATTTTGTTTCGTTTATTAACAAATCATCATATAACTCTAAGAAATTTAAGATTTTAATTAATCATTTTAATCTTATCGCATAAAAATCAAACGAATTTGATCAGATTAAATCTACAACTTCAGGAAAAGTAAAATAAAGAAAATTTTGAATTTTATTAGATTTCTTTTCAAATGATAAAAAAATCTTTTTGAAAAAATTTCTTGAAATTACAAAAAAAAGATGATAAACTTCAAAACTTTCAACTATAACGAAGTTCCAAACTATTTTGGCCAATTCTGTTCCATTGGGTATCTTCCTTGGTTTGTTTCTAACTTAAGGGGAACTTGAAGATTTTTTCCTCAACTCGCCGCTATCAATTACGATTTCACTGACTTATATTTTTCGCTTTTCAATAATAGTTGGACAATCAACGATCATTTAAAAACATTAAATTCAACTGACCCTTATTTATGAATTGAAAGATTAACTTTTGTTCTTTATCTCTACTTACTATTCTATTAAATGAAAATTTTGGTATTTGCTTGATTATCAAAATTATATGAATCATTATTATCAATCTTAAAGTAAAACTTAGATTCTAACTTAAATTTTTGTAATCGAAAAGTCTCGTTTAAGAAATAAAAAGATTTCATTGCTTCAAGCGAATTTAATTCAATTTCATTTACATAAGAGACAACTTAGAATATGCTCAACTGTGCAAACAAATTTTCTTTCTGAACTTTTCGTTAACAAACATTTAATATCGTTTAATTACAAAGCATTTGACATTTTGGTAGGAGCATGAGTTTAAAAAGTAGTACGATTATTAAAGAATTTTGAACGAATAACTTCTGGCAAACTTTTTTATCTAGCACGGTTTTCAATTAATTTTCTAATTTCCAATTCTAATTATTGAAACTTTTACATCTTAAACAGCTTTTTTTAATACTTTTTATGTTTAATAAAAGATTTAATTAAATACTTAAGTATAAAAATAAATAAATAATAAAAATTTTATTAATTAAATAACTAAGATAATTTCAATTCAATTATTTTTTTATGCTTGACTTTTTGAAATTTGAAATTTTTTAAAACAGAAGAAAATGAAATTAACATGAAAATACAATTAACAATTGCATAAATAAGCGTGAAAAATTTAGTATGAAGGGTATAAAAGCTTGCAAGTTATAATTTTTTAATTTCAAAAATTATATCTTTTTGTTTACATATCTTGCTTTTGAGGAGTAGAAGCCGATCTATAGATTTCAATCAGCAATCATAATGCGCTTTGAAAGTAAAGCAGCGGCAGTTTGCATGGACTTTAATTAAAAGCGAGCGAATGTTTTTAAAGAAAAGTTTTTTAATTAATTTATTTCGTAATGATACATTTCGATTTTGTATGGTTGATTTTTTGGAATTGAACCTATTTAATTTGATTTCTTCATTTTATTACGAGCGTTTGGTTTCGAAATTAATGATTTATTTAAGCTTTTTTACGCTGTAAATCACTCACAGAAAGAGAAAATTAATCTTTAAATTATTGATTGTTAAAAAGACAATATGCTAGATAAAAGTTTGTGTTGGTTCCCTAGAGAATGTACTGTTTTAGCATAAAAAATAGATTCAAAGCAAAAAAGTTCATTATAAATCAAACTCACAATCATAGAATGAAAATGCGACAAATGGTAAATTTGCTAAATTTTCAATTACTCACCCAAATTTTTGATTCATTTTTTACCATCTTATTGATCGATAATTTCAAAGCAAAAAGCAAAAAAAAAATCAATAAAATTTATTGTGTTAAAAAAATTTTTTTGTTAAGTGAATATAAAAAACCACATCTCTCCTCTTTCTACAATTGTGACTGTTTTCAAGATTGTCATGAACTTTTCTGAACGCTTCCGAATCTAGCCTCAAGCAATGTTTCAATATAAAACGGATTAAAACGGATTTCGCTCTTCGAAAGTTTACTATTCACATCCAAAAAGTTTCAAAGTAGACTTATACAATGTATTCTATGAACACAGCTTTTTATATCACAGAACTTCAAACGGAATACAAAATACTTAACTCGGAGACAAGCGATAAGTATAATCAATAATTTGAATAATTGACGCAGACGAAGACACCATTCCGAGAAAGCCTAAAAGCGTAGGGTGGAGTTTAATGTGTCCGAGGTAATGTAGTGGAATCCAAAAATCGCAAAAATTTTTCATTGTATCAACAGTTACGTTGCGATGAGAAATCAAAATTGAAAAGAGAGTATTCAAATCTAATTCCATTTTTTGTTCATCGTTCAATCGTCGTTGACTTCTGCATGATGGCAGGGATGAAATACCAAATCTAGTGTGGTACCCAATTAATTGTCTAATTTCATAGAAATCACGTATCAAATTCATCGTAATCGAATATAGCCAAAATCGATAACTCAATCTTGACCATTTTCGCGAATTGCCATCGATAAGACCTGTTCGCGACAACCACAATAAGTGGTCAGCAAACAGATACAATGAAGAAGAGATACGCGAAAGTGTACACGTAGTTTTAATTGTAGGATCGGCGATCGATAATGTGTTCAGCGATGAATAGAGCATTTCAAAGCATCGGCCGAAACGAATCAATTTGATTGTTGAGCTTAAAATCAATTCCAATTCTTTGATTTTACGCAAATCGGGCTCATTTTGTTTGCCATCATTAGCGAGAAGCGACGACAGAAAGTGACACGAGTACTGACAGAGACTGTAAACAAGAGAAATATAAGAATCGATTGACACGAGACAAAAAAAGCGACAAAATACTGACCGAAAAAGCTTTTCACGTCCAGCCGTTTGCGAATTCAGTCTTATTACGGTTTCCATCTTTCGCTTCGTTCTTTCCTCTTTGCGTCACTTTTCACTTCTGTCTTCACTCGTCGCCATTAATTGAGTAAGATTAGGCAACGGTCCCTCACGTACCGATTGCATGGCATACACCCCGAGTGCAACACACGTGCGAGCAGCGGTCGTTTTTGTGAACGACACTAAAGAAAACGAAAAATGAAGTTTTCGTTTAAATTTTCAAACGTTTTGGGCTCAGTTTACAATAAAGGCACGCTTCGTTTCACTGTCGACGGGAACAGCGTTTTGAGTCCTGTTGGCAACAAAGTGGTTTGTTACGATTTGAAAAACAACAAAAGCAATGCGATCCCGATTGAAGTCGATTACAATTTCTCGCAATTAGCGTTGAATCCAAAAGGAACGCTTTTGTTAGCGTCCACTGAGAAAACGCAACTTTATATGTGTTCTTTGGTCACCGGTAATATATTGCATCGAAAAGATTTCAAGAAATTGGGCACAAAAATCACTGCGTTAAGCTTCAGTCCCGACGGTTTGTATTACGTTGTTTGCGGTGGTAACAAGGCTTTAGTTTATTTAACACCCGGTATCGCGTATTCGGGCACTGGTCGCGAATTGTCACCATTTAAAATTCATAAAGTATTCAAAGCTCATTTCGATGAGACACTTTGTGTCGCGTGGAGTGCGAATTCAAAACTAATTGCTGTCGGAAGCAAAGATTTGACTGTGAAAATTTTTCCGATCGAGAAATTCGCGAATGTACCGTCATTAATTAATCTTGCAGGTCATACAGGCGATATTGTTGATTGCTTTTTCGCAAATAACGAATACGACTTGAATTTATACACATTAAGCAGAAACAATCAAATATGTATTTGGGAAGCTTCTTTAAAGAGCGAACAATTGGATAATGAAAATGGAGAAAATTTGCAATATACGAAAGTGAACAGATTTCATTTTAATGAGCATTTAAAGACGCAAAAATCTGTGTCTTTAACTTCAGCCGCTTATCATTCAAAAATTAAATTACTTGTAACTGGTTTTAGTAATGGTGCTTTCCTTCTCTATGAGTTGCCCGAATTTAATTTGATTCATTCTTTGGAACTTTCTACGACTGGAAGCATAGATAGTGTTGCGATCAACTGTTCAGGCGATTGGATAGCTATCGGTTCCAGTGTAGGATCTGGCGATAGTATGGAACTCCAGAAAGATAGATCATCACATTCGCAATTGATTGTATGGGAATGGCAAAGTGAAACTTTCATTTTGAAACAAAGTGGTACAGGAACAGGTATCACCAATGTTTGTGAATGTGTCTCATATTCTCCCGATGGATCTTACATTGCTAGTGGTGGCACAGATGGTAAAATAAAGCTCTGGAACTCATTCACTGGTTTTTGTTTCGCAACTTTTGCCGAAGAGCATAAAGGACCTATTAGTGCTCTTCATTTTCTTTCTAACAAAGGGGGTAAAGTTCTAGTGTCAGCCTCACTTGATGGCACAGTTCGCGCTTTCGATCTTCACCGGTATCGTAATTTTAGAACTTTAACGGCCCCGTCAGAGATGAGAAGTTCGCAATTTATATGTTTAGCTATCGATGAAGTTGGTGGAGATTTTATCGCTGCTGGTTCGCAGAACTTCTTTCATATTTTCTTATGGTCGTTAAAAACTGGCCGTTTGCTTGAATGCCTTTCAGGTTAGTTGTTTGTTTTCAGTGTTTCAGGTTAGTTGTTTGACCCTAATTTTTTCAATTCGTATATATTTTTTTAGGCCATGAAGGTCCTGTTTCAGGCGTTAGTTTCTCTCCTACGATTAACATGTTAGTATCATGTTCATGGGATAGGACAGTACGGATTTGGAGTCTTTTTGAAGGACCAAAGTGCACTCGCGAAGTGATTTCACTAGGCAATGAAGCATTATCTGTTGTTTTTAGACCTGATGGTAATCAAATAGCTGTTTCAACGTTGAATGGAAACATTCAATTCTTCGATCCTCATTCGGCCGAAATGTGCGGTGTGGGTATTGAAGGCAAAGACGATTTAGGAATGTCACAGTCTGAATCTGATTTGATTAAGGATACATCTAAATATTTTTCCTCTATCTGCTACTCAAGTGATGGAGCTTACGTTTTAGGAGGCGGATCATCCAAATATATTTGTTTGTACAATGTTCAAGAAAAATTATTAGTGAAAAAGTTCGGTATTACATGGAATTATTCGATGGATGGGATGTTCGAATATATAACGAAACGAAAAATTGCCGAATTCGGCTTTAATTTGGAACTTATTAAGCAAAGAGCGAAAAATTCGGAATTTGCGCCTGTCGCGTTGCCTGGTGTAAAGAAAGGTGATTTTAGTGCTAGAGAAGCAAACCCCATTATTGCAGTCAACTGTGTACAGTTTTCACCAACAATGAGATCATTTATCATCGCTTCAACTGAAGGCATCCTTATTTATTCTTTAGATACAGTTAATAGCTTTGATCCTTATCAGCTGGACACTAATGTTAATCCTAACTCAGTGCGAGAAACATTGGGACGTAATGAATTCAGTGACGCTTTAATACAAGCATTGAAACTAAACGAAGAATATTTGATCAAAGAAGTAATAGAATCGACTCCAGTTGAAGAAATAAGTTTTGTCTTACGAAATTTGACTCTTAATTACGTTGAAAAATGTCTTCAGTATCTTGCAAATGCCATTGAATCGACAAAACATTTAGAACTTTATTTGATTTGGTGTAATACCGCATTAAAGCAACACGGAATTTTGTTGAAAAACAACAATTCGAATACTTCGTCTTTAATGGCAGTGATTCGACTTTTACAAAGAAATTTAAGCAACCATTTCTATGCAATCGGTAAAATATGCGATATGAACAAATATTATATCAAGTTTATAGAGCTTGCTTCAAAGACAAGGAGTAGAATTAACGATGATTCTACCGACGATATACTACTAGAAATGGATGTTTCTGAAAATTAAAATTATCTTAGTTTTTTCATCATTTCAAAAACATTTCAATTTAAAAGAAATAAAATTTATTACGCATCAATTATCGATCAATCATAAAAAAATAATTTTCTTTATAATGTAAGATTTAAAATATAATAATAATAATATTATTATCATTATTATCACTAATTTAATTTTAGTAATTAAATTAGTAAGTTTAGTTAGTAAGTTTAATTTAATATTAATTAATTATTAATTATTTTAAAAAATTATTTGAAATTAACAGTTTTAGACTTTTAACTCTTTTTTAACATCAATTTTTCTATAGATTGGAAAATTTTTTAGAAAATATCTCACTTTTTAGCGATATTGAAGAATACTTTTCGACGAAAACTAGAACAATGAAAGTGAGCTTCTAATTTGTGATGTAGCTCATTTTGAAGTGATCAATGTTGCAATGCGAGACATCAATAAAACCGGGCAACTTCAGTTTTTATATGTCTTAGAATGTGCAAGTTTTAGAAATCTCATGCTTACGAACCATATTTTAAATAATTGTTTAAAAATAATAATTCATAAAAGACAATTGAATAAATTTATTCCGAAAGGGCCTATGCAACAATGCATATATTATTAGAAAGGCCCTTTCGGAATAAATTCATTCAATTGCTTAAACTTACGATTCACAAAAATTAATTGATTCATAAAAGCGAGTTTCTACTTTAATAAAGCGATTTAGTGTTTCGAAAGCGGCGCTTTTCCCGAAGAAAGTACCGGAAAAGTGTAACTAAGCAACATTTGCGTTCGGAAAAAATTTGGGTGTAAATGTTGAATGCGAACACAATTCACTCGAGTTTTCCGCACTTTTCGTTTCTCTTTTCGTTTCGCTGAATTCAACAGAACGTAAAACATTCATTTCGCGATTTATTCACTGTTCGCTTTATATTGTTTTCGCAACACTTTCGCCATTATTTGTTATAAAACGCCGCTTCTCGAAACAAGCATAAAACGTGGTGTCCACACATCGAATTATTTTTGAATGGCTACTTGGCGATCGCAGACAACTGAAAAGATTTTCACTTCCAAATTCGAGTCGAAAATCGAAGAGAACGATGATTGGGAAACAGATCCTGATTTTGTCGTATGTTGTTTTTCTTTGTGCTTTGCTGTTTAAACCTTAAAATTATTTTCATTGTTTTATTACTTTTCGCTAACATTTGAATCCGTCATTTGCAATCATCTGTAGCCATATGCATTTATTACGATTTAACTTTGTTTACCCTACTTAAAACATTTTAAAAGCGTTAATCGCTTCAAATGAACGATGTTTGTTTTGATTTAAGCGAAAATTCTCGAATTTTCAAAACTTTTTGTGATAAGACGTAACACTTTTTCTGTGATTTGAACATCATTTTCAAAGACCTATTTCTCGAGTCTCGCTTTAATGATGTGAAACGCTTATTTTTATGCTTTGATAGAGGAAAAACTCCGAACTCAAATTCGCCGTTCTTTTTAATGTTTATACTTCGAATAATTCCGAAGGACGGCATTTGCTTTCACTGTTATGTCTACAAAGTTATGTTCATATTGCGCACAAATGATTCGAAATGAAGCCATTTTTTCGCTCATTTCGTTAATTTTAAGTTTCCTATTTACGAAAGAAAACAGTTCATTACTACCATTTCTCAATGCTACGCATAATATTCGCTTCACTTCTCTTTTATCACTGCACTACAAGACACCTCTTATCTATCACTCTATTGCGTGCGTGTTTCGCAATACATTTCGAGAAAACACTCGTTGTTATTTTTATATGCTATGCTTCAAAACGTCTTTCATTCACAGCGCGTTGCATTTGCTAAAGCAAAAGCAAACAATGACATTTTTTCGCTGACACGGCACAAACTGCATCAACTTTGCTTTTCTTCACTTCTTCGTTGAAGTTAAAAATACCAAATTTAATTTCGAGGCTCGAAAAACAAATTTTGTGCACTCAATTCAAAGTTCCGTTTTACTGTTTTTATCACAAAATTACAAGTTGACGCATTTTTTCGCACTTTTCTTGATAAACGTTTTATATCAATCCTCTTTAATAATGAATAATTAAATATATTTAGAATGATGTCACTGAACAAGAACAGCGTTGGGGCTCAAAAACAATCGAAGGATCTGGGCGTAAAATTGGTTCAATTGAGTAATTATCTTCGTTTTTTCTTTTTCAACTATATTTAAATTGATTCAATAAACTTTTTCTAGTTTGGATCAATTGAGAAACGAAGTATTCAACGATGACGTCAAAGTGAAGGAAAAGTTTTCGCACGAGTCGATCAAAGATACTTCTAAAGGCTTCGGCGGTAAATATGGAGTTCAGAAGGATCGAGTAGACAAATCCGCTCTTGGTTGGGAATATCACGAAAAACTTGCTCAACATGCTTCACAAAAAGATTATTCAACCGGATTCGGTGGAAAGTTCGGTGTGCAAAAAGATCGAGTAGATAAATCAGCCTTAGGTTGGGAACACAAGGAGAAAGTCGAGAAACATGAGTCACAAAAAGGTTTGAATTTCTCATTACCTTTATAAATGCTCAATACTCATGTAAATATTAGATTACTCTGTCGGCTTTGGTGGCAAATATGGCGTTCAAAAAGATCGGGTCGATAGCTCTGCTGTTGGGTGGGAATATCATGAAAAAATCGAAAAACATGAATCACAAAAAGGTATAAACTGTTAATAAAATCAAGCTAAAGGGAATTTTTCTCTCAGATTATTCCACTGGTTTTGGTGGTAAATTTGGAGTGCAAAAAGATCGTTTGGACAAATCTGCTGTTGGATGGGAGCATAAGGAGCAGATTGAAAAGCATGAATCGCAAAAAGACTATTCTAAAGGCTTTGGAGGCAAGTTTGGTGTTCAGACCGATCGAGTTGATAAATCAGCTGTCGGATGGGAATATCATGAAAAAGTCGAAAAGCACGAATCGCAAAAGGATTATTCAAAGGGATTCGGTGGTAAATTTGGAGTTGAGAAAGATAAAGTTGATAAATCTGCAGTTGGCTGGGAGTACCATGAAAAAGTCGAGAAACACGAGTCTCAAGTAGACTATTCGAAAGGCTTCGGAGGCAAGTATGGCGTTCAAAGTGACCGCAAAGATAAATCTGCTCTTGGGTGGGACGACATTACAAAAACTGAAGCACATTCTTCTCAAACTGAGTATAAAAAAGGATTCGGAGGAAAGTTTGGAGTTGAAAAGGATAAAGTTGATAAATCTGCTCACGGATGGAACGAAGGAGTAGATGAGCGCAAACCTGGTCGAAAAGGTAGTGGAGTCGACCCCGAAGCAGTTGTGAAAGGAAAGGCGAATAATTTGCGTGCAAAATGGGAAAATATGGCGAAAGGTGTTGATACAGATAGTGATTTAAAGAAGCGCGCGGAAGAAGAAAGGTTGAAAAGGTTGGAAAGAGAAGAACAAGAAAAGATAGCTGCTCGACAGGCAGAGGAGGAAAGACAAAGGCGACTAAAGTTAGAAGAACGTGAGGTGCCAAATGAGGAACAAGACGAAGAAGAGAGCGAACGAACGTTTGCAAGTCCGAAAGTGAACAAAATTGGCGTTTCAGTCTTGCCTTCGCAAATACAACAACGAACCACTATTCGACAGAACTCACATATTGAGAATCAACCACCAACTCACGTTGAAACGACCTCATCTTCGAAGTATGAACATGAAACCAATGATAACGCAACTATCATAAAAGAGCAATCTTATAAGAAAACTATAGAGACATTCCAATTACCGGTGAATGCGACACCGCTTTACAAAGACACAGACGAGGAAGAAAGCAAATGGGAAACACATGATGAAGAGTACGGCGATGTCGTCGCCCCTGAGACGCAAAAAACAGGCGCTGGTCAAGTAATAAAAGCATCTGAATATAGCAGAGTCGAAGAAGTGAAAGAGCAAAAGTTCGAAAGTAAAGTTAAAACGCCTGAGACAACGTCAGGGTTATCTGCTGTTGCATTGTATGATTATCAAGCGGCAGACAGCGATGAAATCAGTTTTGATCCTGACGATATCATCACCAATATTGAACTTATCGATGAAGGTTGGTGGAGAGGCGAATGTCACGGACAAGTAGGCCTCTTTCCAGCTAATTACGTTCAATTATTGAATCAACATTGATAATTGCGGAAAGCAATTAAGAATTTAAGAAGAGTAAAAGATTTGTACTTAAATTTTTTATGAATAGTTATTTATCGATGTTGATGCAATCATTTGTATCGATGTTTTTACCTGTGTTTCTTTATAAATTTTAATTGAAAACACTTTTAAATTCGTGAAACAACTACCGTTTCGCAAGAAGTTTCGTGGTGAAACCAAACAAAAATTGTGATGGTGCGCAAATTCATTCAAAATCATAATTATTGAATCATTGTTTTTGATTGATTTTAATTAAAAGCCTTAATTTAGTGCTCATTTAAATTGTTTTACTCTCGATTTTGATGTTTCAAAACAAAAGGGAGCAAACGAGAGAGGATCTTCAACAAATACGAACTAGTATTGTTGTATTTATAATTAAATCTGTATGGTAAAAAGTCTGGTAAATTTCTGGTAAAAATGTATTACCAGTTATGGTAATACAGACTAGAGATACTCTTATCAAGAATTATCATAAGTTTCGAAGTACGTTTTTATCAATCTCAGCTATTCGAATAACCTTCTTTAACACACCATGCACAATTTTAGTGCAGATGATATGTTAAAATAGCATTATCGCCATAAGGTTGCGAAACGTTTTTGTAACTAGTCAGAATGTTTCACTTTTCTCAAGCTGAAAAATTAATCAATTTGAGATAACTCATGAT
>NCKU01002506.1:0-18870 GCA_003675995.1 Dinothrombium tinctorium | reverse complement strand
TAAATTGTGCACAGACAGACAGACAGACCGACAGACATTAGGAGATTAATAGCGTATTTCACTTCGTGAAACTCGCTAAAAATAATTTGTTACAAACTTGATTCGAATGAATCATTTTTAATTTTTAACAAATGCAAAGTTAGAACTTATTTCAAAAAAGTTTTGTTCACACAAACTTTTTAAGCGTTCGAATGCGCACGCGTCGCGCACAAACACATGGTGTTGGCGAAAAAGAATTGAAAATTTGAAGAATTGAAAGCGAAAGAATCGATAAATGGACCTGATTTTGAGTGAAAGCGAAAAGCGTTTCATTGTGGATGGTGTGAAAGACAATTGCCGTGTGGACGGAAGAGAGTGCTTCGATTACAGATGCATCGACGTCGAAAGCGATGTGATCTCGAGTTGCGCGGGTTCGGGACACATTCGTTTGGGAAATTGCGAGATTATGGTTGGCGTCAAATGCGAGTTCAGCGAACCGAGTCTCGACGAAAGCGATGTCGGCAAACTTGAGTTCTTCGTCGACGTGTCGCCGAACGCTTCTCCACTTTTCGATCGCAAAAAAGACTCGATAAGCAATAATTTGATCGCCGCTTTATCCCATTCAATCACACCTTGTATTGATTTGCATTCGCTATGCGTTGAAAAAGGCAAATACGTTTGGACTGTGTTCATCGACATTCTTGTGCTCGAACTCGGCTCGAGGCCTAATTTGCTTGATGCATGTGCGATCGCTGTTAAAGCCGCGCTTTACAATACAAAGTAACGTTTCACTTTCTTACTAGGAATCTATTTTTTGTGCCCGCTCCCGATTTCAATGAAACTTGGTAGGTAGATAGAACTTCATTAGCGCATTAAGAATTACCCCCATCATAGGTGCGAATTTTGCGCGTGAAGCAAGTTATTCGCGTGCAAACTTTAACATTAAGTCTATGGCGAAATTTTTTGTTTTTTCGATTGCGAGCCTAAATCTCAACCGATTCTCGTCCGGTTTGTTTTAAATGTTTAAACAAATTATGTGCTATATATAATTATTTTTATCTCTATAATTATTAATGTTAAACATCTTAAAAGCAATTTTTCAGTTCTTTGATACAGAATTATGAGACATGTTTTATAAGATAGAAGTTGAATAGTACTTTCATTTAAAACAAACCGAATGAGAATAGTTTGAGATTTAGGCCCGCAATCGAAAAAACAAAAATTTCGCCATAGACTTAATGTTAAAGTTTGCATGCGAATAACTTGCTTCACGCGCAAAATTCGCACCTATGATGGGGTAATTCTTAATGCACTAATGAAGTTCTATCTACCTTCAAAGTTTCATTGAAATCTGGAACGGGCACAAAAAATAGATTCCTTTTTAGTATTAAAAAAATCTTTGACAATAGAAAGCGAAGCTCTATACTTCATTATCATAAATTGATTTAATTATAACTTAAGTTTACAAAATAACAAATCAAGAATACTGGTTCCCATTTCATAGGCTTATGAGACTTTACGTCAGCTATTTTTTATTCCATCCGTTTTTCATATTATTTCAATTTTAAAAAGTGTTTATTATTTTTTAGAATTCCCAAAGTTACCATTGATTGCGAAACTAATGAACCAACAGTTTCCGAAAATGAAATCATAAGAATCGATGTTTCGCGAGTTCCGTTGTTTATTACTGTGACACGAATCGGTAATCAATATGTTGTCGACGCAACGCAAGAAGAGGAGGCATCAAGCATATCGAGTGTACTGTTCGCCATCACTCCCGATGGCGAGATTACTCATATGAAAAAAGTGAAATACGGTTCGCTTTGTCCTGAACCATTGAAAGACGTATTTCATGTAAATAGACAATTTCAAGTTGATTTTTAATATTTCAATACTTTGAATTTTAATTGATCTCATTTCTTTTTACAGAAAGTTAAAGATCTGGCGATTGACATGCATCGAAATTTGATGAATGCTTTGATAGAAGAAAGTAAAGTGAGAAAATCAACAAATAAAATAAGCTTTCTGTTTTAAAATCTCATCACTTTGCAATCGTTTCTCTAAAAGTATTAATAAAAATATAACTATAAATAATTATTTTCAACTATAAACTCTCAAATTGCTTCAACATGTTTATAATCTCTATGGTGCTCTTCTCAACATTGTGTGATTCAAGTGTTTTAGGCGTATTCAACGAATGCAACGCTTCTTCCGCACAATGGTTGAACAGGACGATAATTTTCAATCACTTTCAAAGGCTCTTTGGATTCTTTCGATGTATGGAACAATTTACGAAACTCATCGATCTAAAGAAACAATAAACAATAACTTGTAATCATACTAAATTTCAAGAGTAATGTGCCATATTGATTCATAAATTAGTTTGATCTAATTTGTGAATTCACTTAATTCATTTACCTGAGTTTCATGGACACGAATGGGCTCTTTGAAAACAATCCAACTGACTGATTCGTACAGCGGAGGTGTGGTTAAGGAACCCTCATAAGTCCAATAGCTTCGATCTATAATGCAATTATATTTTATTAAAACTGAGCATATCTAAACATCTCACTTTTTGGCAGAATATTGTCGATCGAAATTCGTGGAATGAAAGTTTCATCTCCTTTGTACGGAATCTCTTTCAGCATCGACGTTATCTTTTCAAATTCCTCGTGTTTGATTTCTGAAGATTCCAAAAACACGCCAAGTACAGCCAGACCCTTGTCTTCTTTTGCCGCCTCCTTGAAATTGTTAAACAAATCACAATTCCAATGAACAAAGTGCAACTAGAAACAAGTAAGTTATGCTTATGTTCATTTCTAACTAGAATACTTCAGCCGCATAGTATTTTCCGTTCACCGTATGTTCTGAACCACTTTCACAATTCTTACCCCAATGACAATGAAACTGCTCTAATCTGTACTTGTGCTGTAGAGGACCACCTTTTAAAACTAAAGCGAAAACAACAAATTAATTCTCAAATTAAATTTTAGTTATTATCCTTACAAGTATCATTTACATAGTCCGATGGAATATCCACCCGCCAACCATTTCCACTATTAACCATTTTCAATTGATTTATCACCAACGGATACTTTGCTTCCAGAGGTTTGAACACCGAACTATCTTTGCAAACGGTGCAATTCTCGCCATTGAAGTCAATCGGTGATTGTCGTTGTCCAGTCGCGGCAATTGGATACTTTTTGGCCCATGTGATAGGACCTGTAGAGAAATAAATTGAAATTGAATCTATGAGCTCAAAGTTAATGCAGAAATAGGAAACAGACCCGCAGTTTCCATACATATACCCATTGTGAAAAGTTTATCACTTTTTGACAAATGTTACTTTGTGAGAGAGAGAGGAGAGAATGATGATGTGAAGTGAGCCACTCGATGTTTTGTACCAGAGTTGGTAATTTCAAAACTTGACAACCAATCTTTTTTCAGTGTGTATATGCATTTTATTCAAATCATATATTTTGTATGCACTTTTATTTACCCGACAACAAAACACAACATCATTAAGCTCGAGAAAGCAAAAAGGTCTAAGAAAAATAAATAAATGACACCATGGTGAGAGGAAACATTTGTATTCCATTTCACTTTTATAGGAAATTCACTTTTAATATTCATTGTGCGCAGATGTTTTCTCAAAACTCTATTTTTCAAAGCAACACTTACTTAAATTACTTTTCCATTTAAGCTGAACTCATTTTTCAACCTTTGAAATTCTTGTCAATAAATTTCATATGAAAATAAATTCAGCATTAGACATGAAAAGCGGTTCAATGAAATGAGTTAATTTTCTTACGCATCGTTGTAATGACATCTCTGCTTTCGTTGTAGCCATTATCTTTTCCCTCCTTCACACAAAACACGAAATTTTTTTCAGCTTTTTGCTTGTCGTTGATATTTTCTTTTTGTCATTTCGATTGCATTAAAGTAGGATAAGTGCTTCATTTATGTTTTAATAGTAAAGATTATAATATTACTGGGAACGTTTAAGTGAATGATAAATAGCATGTTGCATTAATAATTCTTGGCGAGAACTTTCTTGAATTGTTCGCATGCGATAAATTGGTTGGTGGAATTATGCGGTAAAGCGTTCATCTCAATTATTGATCAAATCATTTGCTGTTCTGTTCGTTGAAAACGGCATTAGTGATGAGATCAATAAATTAATGTTTTTGAAAAAAAATTAAAATTTAGCAACTCGATCTAATTTCAATCTAATACATAAATAGTGTAATTCAAAATATAAAGTTAATTTCAGCCATAAAAGCGTAATTTGTTTACGATAAGTATAATTTCAGATAAAAGCGATTTTTTTTCGCAGAAATTACCGATAACTAGTATATGTGTGTGCGTAAAATGATATTGAAGCTATTGTTGTTATTACTACGGTGATCAAACAGATGTGTTGTGAATTTATTTTTCTTTACTTCGCGAGAAAACTACCTGTTGAAGTATAATTTAAAAACACATCGAAAATTAAACCAAAATATGTTTATGTTATTCAACTTTTCATTTGAATTTTCGACGTCCAAAAACATTAATTGCGGCAATTGCATTTTAAAAAGTTTGCCCAAAAACTAATTTTACGTTTTATCTCAAAAATACTTTTTAGAAAAGAATTTCTCAAAACAATCGCATTAAAGTGCATTGCTAGTCAAAAAATTAATCTTATCCGCACAGTAAACATTGAAATAAACCGGTTTAGAATTGACAGAGTGACGTTTTAGCCAGCGCTGTACTTGTAGATGATGAAATATATTTAATTAAAATTATCTAAATACTAGTTTCGAGCAAAATTTTGAAAAAATGTAAAGTTTTGAGAAGATAAACCAAAACCGGCTTTGAAATTTTTGTTTCCTTATAAAATAAAATAAAAATTAACTTCACTGCAGAAAGCAGATTCAATTTTAAAAATTACTTGCTCGAAAGTTTTGGCAGCTATCTTTTCACTAAATATATAAAATAATACGAAACGCGTTTTCAATCAGCTAAAAAAGCTTTTTATGAATCAATCATTTTAACAAGAGTAAATATTTAAGCGAAAACGAAATTTTTTCTCGATGAAAAAAAAATAATTTACATTGTCAAAAAACTATTTTCCTCTAAACTCTCGTTTAAAAAACATACAAACCTTTTCACAAATATTAACAGAAAATCGCAGTTTATGCAATCGACATGAAATGAAAATAAATTTAAAATATCACTTCGATCTTTATGAGCTATCAATCTAAAAGTCCTAAAAAAAGCAAAGTTATTTGCGTTTTGAATGCTGCCATTTAACGTATCATAAACTCAAGATAATCAACAAGCTTTTCGAAGTGATCGATATTTACGTTTCAAAAATATTGATGGCTGTTTAACGGTTGTTTAGTGGCTGCTTATTTTTGTTGGCCAGCAATTAAGGGTTCACGAGCATTTAAACGGTAAACAGCGTGTTAAGAGGTAATCAGAGTTTTTAAATAAGTAATTCACTTAAAGCATAGTGCAAATTTTCAAGCTTCTCTCATATTTCATTTATCTCTGACTTGTCAGAGCAATCATTTCAAAATGCTTATCATTTAACAAGTTTTTCTGAGCGCGAATTCGAGGTAATGAAAATTGTGTGAATATGAAATTCAGTAATGAGTGATGGCTACTGATTTTGGGAATGCGTATGATTTAGCTTGAAAAAATTCAAAAGCATAAAATTGAATGTTATGAATCCTTCTCCTTGATAAGAAAGAAATAAGATAGAAACAAATTGATTTTACATACTTTATGATGTAAAATTTTCATTTAAACGAGTAGCAAAATAATCGTTAACATTGAAAAACGAAGGAAGCAGAGAATTCTTTAGTTGATTAAGAGAATCAATTCATTAAGATCGTTTCAACACTTGAGAAATGTTTTCGAACTCAGCATTTGCTAAGGACGGTCCTTTAAGCTTTTCTTAGATTGTCGCGCAGATGAATGAGGGCACTGAATGGCGACAACATCATCGATTTTTTAAAAAGCTTTTCAAGTGTTTATAGCAACTCTTTCATTCGTTTGAGTCGATAAGCTCAAAATTCATATCTATGAATATTTCATGAAAGAACTCACAATTTCAAATAAATGATTTCAAAATTAAAAACAGATTTAGAGAAAAGTTTCGACAGGAAATCAGCAAAAGGAATGTAAGTTTCTTTGCTTTTTACTTTACATTTTTTTTCAAGAAAACTCTTTGCTACTATGTTAAGTTTGAGAGTAACAAGCTTCATTTGACATTTTCTACTGTTTTCGCTTACTTTAGTTGACTCAAATTTCAATCAAGTTGAAATTTTAAAGTAACCAGCGGCAATGTTTAAGCTTGAAAGATGTTCCAAAGCTAAATTCCAAAAGTGACTTTAAAACGACGATACGCAGTTTGATTCGTTCTAAAAGCTAATTGATCGATAATCGTATGACAGTAGCTTTTTGATGGTTTGTTTGAATTGCTTTTTATTATGTAAAATCCAAAGTGGTTTAATATAATAAACGAATTTGCTTCGTTAAAAACTTTCACTTTTCATATGGGAACGTGCTCGCAAATGCAACACGAAAATGATTTAGTCGATTGATTTTAATTACTTAATCACCTTACAAAGAGAGGTTGAACTTCATGAATATTTGATTGCTGAGTTCGCTAATTAATTGCTGTTATCATTAAGAGTATTTTAATGGATTCGAATGTACGATCATTTAAGTACTTGGCAGTGTGACAACATCATTAAGAAGATTCATTGAATTTATGTGCTTTAAATCATTCTTTTGTCATTACAAAATTGCAAACGTTGAAAACACAATTCAGACACCGTCGTTATCATTGAAATGAAAAAAATTTTACGGAATTAGAAAAGAGCTAAAAATCGCAACAAAGGAAGGGTGTGTTACGCTTAAAATCTCGATTCATTTTTCAATTTTTGCTTTCACAGCTTTCAAATGGTAATTATACGAAGAAGCGCGAGAAATAATAAGAAAATAAGAAATGCGATTGTTTTGTTAAAGCATCAAAACAAATCACGAACAGGAAAACTGATACTGAAAGCGAAGAAATTCTTTGTGTAAAATGCAACTTGAGTTGCGTGTAATTCTCTATTGTCTTGTATTATGCAGAGCAACAATTTCGTGAGCGCGGATTAATAAGCTCGTCTTTCTCATTCTCTTCGCTTGAATCGAAGCCAAAAAATTTTTTCGATTTCATTTTTTAATGCAGGTCATTCACATTTTGGACCAATTTCATTTCTTGTGCTTCGAAAATTTCTAGAAAATCGCTTATCTATTGATTGAAAAAGTTAACCAAAGCTAAAAACGCTGAAACCATTTTTTTCGATTAGAAACTGAAATTTTCGATGTTAAAAATTTTGTAAAAGAAGAAACGATTTGCTTGCCAAAAGAAGAAACAAACTTTTACCGCTTGCTTTGTATGTAAGCTTATTTCAAAGTATTCTATTCAAGCTACGTGAACATAAAAAACTCGCATCGCATGAAGAAGGTTAATATTCTGCTTTGATGACTTCGATTTTATTAGCGATCGATTAACTTTACACTAAACAGTAAAAAGCAAACGATTCACTTTCGCAAATGTTGTGTGTATAACAGATCGCCTTCATAAAGCATTCATCTGCTTTTTTCGTTTCTTCTGTTTGCATAAGTTTTGTATACTAACACTTCATTAGCCATTAAATTAATCGAATTGAATTCGCTTATGTCATTCGTCATATCAAATACTAGCGAAGAAATAAATCAATTGAATGTTTGAGTTTTTCTTTTCCTTTTCGAGTCGTTAAGTGATTGATTAAAAAAATGTC
This sequence comes from Dinothrombium tinctorium, assembly GCA_003675995.1. Lineage (NCBI taxonomy): Eukaryota > Metazoa > Arthropoda > Arachnida > Trombidiformes > Trombidiidae > Dinothrombium > Dinothrombium tinctorium. The sequence goes on along the minus strand of NCKU01002506.1, from coordinate 11,068 downwards.
ATTTCATATCAAGTAGCTTTGATATTTTAAAAGAGACAGCAATGAAAATGGAATCTAATTTAGAGAAGAAAAGATGAAATGCAATAAAATTCGTGCGAAAGAAAACGAAACGAAAATTGATGCAATTTTCGCGTAAAGTGCGCAAAGTGCGACCAGTTTCCGTGATAAAATCAATCGATCGATACGCTTTGCAATAAAAAAAACAAAAAAAAACGATGGAATGATAGTAAAAATATCGCTGAATACAAATTGGATGGAGAGTTCGCATACAATTACATTGTAAGCGGCTAGAAACATTCAGGTCAGTGCGTGAAAGTAGTCATGTGTTCGACGAGGAAGTGAAAATATCTTCACTTACCGTTTTCCTGCAGGTATCCCCACACCTCGGAAGACATAGAATGGACTTTTGATTGTAACGATTATTGCGTTGGTCGTCGAACAGAGCGAAAGGAACGGCGGTGAGGTGAACGAAGCGAGAAGCTAAAAGGTGACCTTACATCGGATGCTGCTGCTTATTCTGCAGTCGTGTTTGCATCCTCACGGAATTGCTGCAACTATATAGTCCTGTTCAGCAAAAGGGGCGCATGCACCCATCATTCTTTTAGATCTTCCTATTAATGTCATTAATTACGTTTAACGCTTATTTGTGTGACTTTTTTTCTCCTCAGGCAGCAGCCACATTTATGCGCTTGTTGGCTGCAACGAATCAAGTAATTCCTCAATAAACGCGATTTCCACCCATTGCGATAAAAAAAGAGAATTCAGACGAGCTTTTTATCGTTTGTGTGCTTTACGCTTTTACGTTAAATTGCTCAAAATTTATAATTTCGATAACAATTACCCGATAAAATGTATGACGGTAGACATTTATGAATATTTGTGCGCTGTATAATTACGCAGTTATCAGCGTATTCACATTCGCTTTCGTTTTCAAATTTTTCCCCTATTTAAAAAATTTTTTCACATCTTCTGAAAGTATTTACGTTTGTCATTGGTGTTTCAAGTTAAAAGCATATTTTTAAAACTCTTGTTGATGGTTTAAAAAGAGCGAAAAACTTTTTTTAATAAACAGCGAGTCTAATTGCCAATACATAAATAAGCTCGCGAATGAGTGTAATTGATTTTAATTATGCGTTGCTATTAAAACTCCGACTTTCGCAACAACTTTAAGCTCATATTGTGTAAATAATGATTAAGTTTGAAGTTTTTATCGCTAAACAACGTAAAAAGCTTTGATAAAATGCAATCGAAATGTAGTCCTGCAAAACGCGAGTAGAGGAAACAATATTCGAAAAATTTTGTCACATTGTTTTACTGTATCAGGAAATCGATCTATAGAATGTTGCGCTTTAATTTCAGTTTAACAGTTTAAATGTACACCCTTCCTTTCTAGAACAGACAACGTGACCCATGCACATTTCGAACGAACTCATGGAAATTCAACGGAAAATTTTATTTCGATTTTAGGATGGAGAAAAATCGAAAATAGAAAATTTTGAAAAGCTAAAGCAAATTTGGATGCAAAATTCGATCGCCAAATTCTTGCTTTCAAAGCACTTTATCATCGGCAAAAATATTTGATGCTCGTATTCGAATAAAAGGAGTTTAAAAATTTTTGTTGAGTCGAATGGTTTATTTGCTTATATCGTATCAAAATTTAAAGTTTGCGATCGAAAATGACACAGCAGCTAGACGAAAAGTAAATTTGTAAAGTGTGAAACGAAAAAAGTTTAAATGCTTTGCACTTAAAGATAAACGAATGAATGCGCAAAAAAAGCGCCTTACTTAAACAATGAATAAATTTGAAACTTAAACTTTGTAAGCTGATACAATGTACAAATGATAACGAGAAAAAAGTAAAAAAGTAAATAAATATGCGAGTCACACGTAAACATAATTTTTAACAAGCCATAATCGGGCGATGAAATTTCGTTTATGTCATTGCTTTGTGTTGTTCGTATTGTTATTTGATGAACACGTCGTTTAAGCGTTTCGCTCAACACCAGCGCGCAAAATTTATTTTAAAATCACAATAATAAAAAGAAAGAAAAAAACGTAGATAAACAAAATCAAAGTGAACTTCCATCAAAAAAAAGATTAAATTGCTTATCATCACGCGCTTCATGTTTGCAGATGAACTTGAACATACCAACGCTCGTTTGATGTGATTTTTACTCGACTGAGAAGAGCGCTACAAAAACAACTCGTTTTTCGAGTCGATTGCGATTGAAAATTCAATTTTTAAATTATGTTGAGCGAATAAATTTCGCTCGTAACAAACGAGCATAATTTTTGATCGACAAGAAAAATGAAATAAAGCAGAACAAGATCGAACGAATTTTAATTTTAAAGCGATCGCTGTGCGCATTCATAATTTTCTTTGTGTATAGCTAATATTTCAAAATTATAATATAAAAAAAACTCGAACGATGGCTGAATTTGCGTAAAAAGTAAATAAGAATTGCAAAAGAAGAGTAATAATAATTCAACCGAGTGCGAAGAATAATTTACCTGCCAGCGGAGGTGAAAATGCGAGGAAGCGAAAGTGAAAAATTTTTTATTCGGTCATCAAAATGCAAATCAATTCGAAAAATAAAAGTCGATTAAAAATATCTCAATGCGAAATGATAAAAAGTATGAATTTCATTTGAATTTCATATCAATGTGTATTTTGATATATCGCATAATTAAATTCAAAAAGATTTTCACTTCATCGCAAATCGACTTAAATGGAGGAAACGCGTTCTAAATTTTTTTCATTATGGAAGTAAGCGAGTTGAGTTAAAGCAAGAAACAGGCGCGTTACCATGAAAGTAACAGTGAAAAGGCCATGTTCTGAACACAGATTGAAGAGCAGAGAAATGAAATGAAACATTGTTTCATTTTACTTACCGCGATTTGTGACTACCGCGTGACGACAAATGAAACGAGAGCACAAATGAAGAGGAACTTTAACAGAGGCCATCGGTGTTTATTAGCTTGAGTATTGAGTATCAGCTTGATTCTAATTTGAGTTGAATTTGTCAAGAAAGCAGCGTTTAACCGTCCATATCCTTGAATGCAAATTAAGCAAACAAATTGTATTGACAATTCTCTGAGTGAATTGTGCGATTACAAGCGCGAGATATTAACCTCTTTTATCTCGATACTCTCTCATTCTGGTTCGATATCGACAGAGGATAGATATTGACCACTTTTTCCTGCTTCTTTAAATATACGCAGCCTGGATTTTGTTTTTAACGAGATACTTTTACAACTATACGAGGTACCCTCAAGTTTGAGTTTGAGCGTGTGGTTAGTTTTTTCAATCATCTTTTAGATCCATGTTCGAAGTGTATATTGGCTGTGAAAAACAATAATAGTTAACGTCAAATTACGAAAATCAATTGCGAAAGAAACGTGACATCAATGACAACAGCTCGTGCTAAGCGCCTTCTCTACAAGCAGCGGCGTAATCATCATTATCGCGGTTGAGGCAACAGTTGTTTGTCAAGTGCGAAGTACACACTTTTCTTCGTTCGCAATTCACTCGACACCGATTTTGAATCTGCAGGCGAGTGTTTTGCAAAGAGCGTTTGGGAACAACGTAATTTGTATTTACTATTTTTTTAATGAATTAATCAGACGATTGGGAATTTCAAAATGTAGCGATTACAAAAATCATTTTTATTTATCAAATAAAGATTTTATAATGTTTATGGAAAAAGCGATTCGAAAGCTGCAAAAATCACAATTTTTAATACTGACACATCAAAAAATGTATGCAATTTCTATGGCTGCCTTTCTTTGGAATGATTTTAGCTTAAAGTAGTCTTTGGTGTCGATAAAGTAATAAAGAGGTAAAGCGTTCGTTTGCTTCGCTTTTTATCCTACAGCGTTATCTTTACCAATTACTACTTCGGGCTTCTTATCCACGTCTTCTCTTTTACCGCTGCAAATGAGAAAAAAACAATTCAAATCAATTGAGGAAAGAGTGTGAGTTTTTAAACAGAAGCATGCAGACACCCATAGACCTCTCGTGCTCACCCATGCGAACCGTCGATCATCATTGGTGTTAGCTCATCATTCATCATCATTTGATCACCGTCGCGACTAGAAAGAGTTTTCATTTGTAGTGAAAAGCATGCAATCGTGAAATAAATTATCTTATGTTAGTGAAAGTGGCTCGAAATTGCAAAAAAAGGTTCACATGATTTGACTCAAAAAAGCATCTTACTCAAAAGCAGGATTATCCACTTCGGTCTTCAACTCGCCACTTATTCGTTGTGAGTGCATTTTTGCACGACTACAGTAAAATTAGGAATACAGCGCACATGTATTTACAGAGCCACAATCAAAACAACGCGTTTATCTAATATTTTTAGAGATATGCACTTACCTCGGGATAGTTTCATCGCCCTTCTCTTTACTATCGCTACTCGACGATTCTCTGATGCAGAGACGAGTTCGAAAGAGATATAAAAGGCCCACGCGACAACGTATGTAAAATATAACGTCCATTATTATCAAAGAAATGATGACAATAAATAATACGATCAAAAGGATGAGGCCTAATTTCGATGAAGAGCGTGTCACCGCACCATCTTGTTTGACATTTTCTTCACCGTTTGAATCTAGAAACCATTCATGGTTATTGTGAACAAATATAATCGGGAATAACAGATATGAATTAAAACATTAACAATAATAAGAGTAAGAGTGAAAGTAATGAAAAACGAAAAGCAGAATTAGATCCCGAACAGTTTGTTAGCAGCGAAGAATCTGAGTTCACAGTACATAGATTAATAGCAACTCAATTTGCTGAACTTACTTTTAGTTTGCAATACAAGATACGAAGGATTAGAATCACCGATGGCATTGCGAGCACTTAATTCAACCCGATAATAAGTTCCTGGCTTCAAATCGGTCAAACTATAGCTCGTTGAATCTTTCGCACCTATAAATGCTTCTTTTGGATCTACATGTTCTGCTTTCTTCCAGTGACTTTTTGGACTTTGATTACCGTTATCATTGGCTCTGACAACCTATAGAATCAGTAAAAAGTGAAGGAAAAGAATTTAATTTTTTTCATCGCCAAAGTCGAATATTCGAATGTTCGAATATCTTGAATTTGGTTTAAAAAAAGTTAAGTTCAATTTAACGTACCTCATAATATTTTAGCACATAGCCTTCAACCTCTCGACCATTACCTTCAGAAGGATTAAATCGAACATCATATCTAGTCGAATAGCTACTTGTTACGACATCAACGCCTGGCCTGTTCAAATCTTGATCATAGACAAACTTAGGTATAGTTGGTGGAGACTCCACTGCAGTTCTTTGCGAAAAAATTCTACTATAATCACCATTACCAACAGCGTTTTTCAAAGCAAATTTCAAATCATATTCTGAATCTGGTTGCAAACCAGATAATGTATTTTCACCTGTGTACGGCGTATCGAAATATACAGGCTCAGATGGTAACGGATCGTTCTTTTTTTGATAAGTCACGTAAAATCCAAGGATTGGCATACCACCATCAACAACTTCTCGAATCACAAAACGAATTGAAGTTGGTGTACTGTTTTTAAACTCTATCTGATCAGGTGGGTCTGGTATAAACGCTTGAGTCAATTTAATGTCAATACTTTTGGTTCCCAGAGAATTTTCGGCTTTGCACCAATATTTTCCGTAAACTGTGTTATCAGGCTGAACTAAAAGTCTATTGTGTCCTAATGGATCATTGTAAACTCTGTATTGATTAAAATTTCCTTCTGTTAAATCTCTATCACCAAAATACCAACTAACACTTGCGTTTGGGACTGCTTCAACTACACAAGTTAAATTTACAGGACGTGTTTCCCATGTTTTCACTTCTTTAATGGTTTTGTTCAGATCTGGAGCAAATTGCACAAGCAAATGGCCCACTTGCTCAGCTTTCCCAGCTGAGTTTTCAGCTGCACAAAAATATAATCCACCATCGCTTCGTCTGATATTATTAATAATCATTTTCAAAGTAGTTTTTGAATTGTCGGTAGAGTTTTCAAACTGATGTTTGCCGTCTTCAATTAAATAATCGTTAGGAGCCATACTTTCTTTTCGAATATAAAGTTTTGGTAAAGGCGCTCCGGTTGCTTGGCACTCGAATACAGCTTCTTTACCTTCATCTGCTGTAATATTTGTAAATGCTTCGATTCTCGGTTTTTCTTTGATTTCGACTTTTAATGACTTCTCGTCTCGTCCAGCAGGATTCTCAGCGACACACTGAAAATAACCATTATCAACCTCTTTGTTGGCTTTAATTATTGTTAATTGTCCGGTGTTTCGATCGACAATATAACCTCCGACATTACTTAAGTCTCTCCGCTTAGGATCGTACCACGTGATTGTTGGATGTGGGTTACCAGAAGCCTCACAATTTGCTTCAAGTTTTTCGCCTTCAGTGCCTTCAATTTGATCTTTAAAATCGTTAATTTTAGGTGGAATGAGAACATTAACAGTTATGGTACGAAACTCAAATTTGCCGGTATCTTGAACGAATGCACTCACTTGGTATTCACCTCCGTCCTCTTCACTTACAGGATGACGTAATTTGAGTTTATCATTTTCGGTCACATAACGTTGTTGGTCAATGATTTTATTGCCTTTCGTCCATGTCAATTGCGCCGAAGGCGTGGCTGCAACTTTGCAATTTATGCTTTCATCGACATTACCCTTAATTAAAGATTGAACGACAGGACAATTTTCCCATTCAATATTTTGAAAAAAATTGATCTCTTTTTTGGCTTTATATTCTTCAGAATTCTGAAAAGTCGATTCGCACTCGTAAACGCCACTGTCACTTTTGGACGGCGTTTCGAATAGAAGAAGGGTTTTACCGACTTCAGTTATGATACGAATGCGGTCATTGCTTTGCATTTCTTCTCCTTTTGGATTTCTCCATTTGAAGTTGGTGAACAAACTCGGTTCACCACCGTGTCCGACACAAGTCAACGCCAACCGTGAGTTTGTGTCTGCTATCACTTTATCAGTTTGCGGATAGATGAATAATGAACGAGAAGGCAATTCGTTGGCCGACGCTGCAAACAAAATTGTTTGCGTAAAAAGTTTAAAAGAGAACGAAACGAAGAGAACAAAGAGCAGTGCGAAAGCAGACGAAAGTGGTGAAAAAGTACGTACCGAACGTGAAAAAGTAAAGCTGCAGCAATGCGATGCATGCGACGGCCATTGCGCTGCACGCCGGCAGTGTTCGCACGTTTCGCCGGACAGAAGCGGACATCGAACGCTTCGGTAAACGCTGTTCGATCGAAGTGATCGCTTTGTGATTTTCGCTCGAATCGACTGCCACTCCTTTGCGGCCGTCACTCATTGGCTGCGCGTTTTCACCGCTTTTCGCTCGACGCTCACTCTTAGAGTAAACGGCACGGAAAATTCCCAATGTGTCAGCTCTCAAACTTTTCGACGGCGCGTGCGCGCCGCTGTCGGTTATCTGTTCGCAATGCGAACCTTGCGATACGCGCTCAGCGATCCACTCCAAGTGTCTTATCGCACTCGTCGTGTTTGCAAAGCGCTTCGAGATTGTTGCCGTCGTGTTTACACTTCGATTTGTTTTCCACATTCTCCTATCGAAGCGAATGTTGAGTGCGAGAAAAGTTCGTTTTTAAAATTCAAGTTTAGTTTATTCGAGTTTTGAACATTCGCTCTAATTCAATCGCTAATTTTCGTTAATCAATAAAAACTAATCACAATTATCTTTCCCTTTGAATGGTTAGCCAAACTTATGCAATCAATCGATTAAATCTTGAAGCGGTTAACAATAATGAATAATTTTCAAACTTTTTTACATAGATTTTGCTGTTGACAAAAATCTTTTAGCGACTTATCGCTTGATTAAGCAATCAGACTAATTTTTGCCGTTTCTTCGAACAAAATGAACACATCTAATAGAGAACATAATTATTGATGCGAAAATAATATGCTGCTAGCGGAAATTAGGGGATCAATGAACTGAAAACATTGCACAAAATTAGCGATGACAGAGTTTCAACTTTTTTTATGAATAAATTATTAGATTTGTTTAAAAACTAATCAATTTACTACTCAACAAATGTTTAATTGAAACATGTTTACGAGCTTTATAATTAAAGTAGCGAACAAAAATAAGCTGAGCAAAGAAACGTTTATACGAGATAAGATACGGTAAGTTCAAGAATAACAAGTCAATCCTTTCGAAATTAAAAACATTTCACATGTCGAAACATTTCTGCTTTTAATTTTAGTTCTCAGCCAAAATTTTTGGTTTTTGATTAAAAACTAATTAGCACAAACCTGATTTTGGAGAAAAAAGTCTCCGTTTGTTTCCATTGTCTAAATAATTAGAAAATTGTTTACATTAGGGACGTGATTGCATTTTTTTTTTTGATTTTGGGTCCAAATCTCTCAGGAATTTAAAATTTCTTAAAGAAATCTGGCGTCGTTGAAAAAAATACAAATTTAAAGCTTACAAAAATTTGTTAAACAAGCGCCACAAAGTTTAAGCAAACCAAGCATATTAGCATTAATATTAAAATTTATTATGACACTTTTTAAAACCTTAAATTTTTAAAATAAAGATTATTGCTTTATTTTATTTGATACTTTTGAAATTTTTTATGTATTTAAAAGTTTTTCAAGTAAAAAATTCTTTTGTTTTGTCTCCATTTTTATAAAAGTTGTGTCTCCGAAATCTGGTCTCTACTAATTAATTGAAATGAATATTATATATCTTCAAAATTCATATTTACTTATGATGAATGAAGCATGAAATCATTACAAATTAAATACTGGTCAGCAAAAAAGCAGCATGTGTAATTTGATCAACAAAGCATTTTTATATTTATCTAGTTTCGATTTTTTAAATAAGCAATTCTAAAATTTTTTATGAAAAATTATTTCTTCAGTACGCTTAATTTGTAACCTTTGATAGAATTGTTTTAAGAATCTAAGACGCACATTTTTCTTAATTATAGAAAATGTTTTAAAAAGTGACAATTAGCTTGTCTCATTAAAAACACGTGTGGACTCATTTCAGAAATTCTTTCAAATGGTACTATTTTCAAAAGAAATTCATTAACTTTTCTTTTTCGCAAATTTGCTACAACCTGTGCTTTAATATATTTTTAAGTGCACTTCTTTCAATACAAATTTTATAGAAAATTAACCGAAAAATTATCTTTTTATTTACTGAGTTGTATAGCGAAAAAAGTCATTTTTTCAACGAAAACTGTCAACCAGGGTTATATGAATAATTGAGTTAGATAGATAAAACAGAAATTGTTTAGACTTGAAAAAATGAGTTAAAACGAAGATGCGTGGGGGAGCTAAATATATTCTTTCTTCCTAATTACAATGAAATGGTCCTCGATCCTTATTCTAAAAAAATATGATTCATTTGAACAAATATTTTGACATGTTTTCAAATTTTAACTTTTGTTTCGCAATCGACATCCTCTGTTTGTCTAGTTTGCTTATGAGAATAATTATTGAGATTCAAATTTCGTGAGAAACGTTTAATGCGTAACAGCATGCTATTATAATGAATCGACTGTCGAAACAGTCAAAAAATATAGATGACTAGAAATTTTGATTCTCATTTTTCATAAACTTGTTCTGCGCTTCATGTATTAAAAAAAATTTTCTTTTAATGAACCTAACTCATCAATCGATTCTCATCTCTTTTTAACAGTACGAGCTCATTAAAGATCTTAAAGATTTTAGATCGTTCACTTTTGCCAAATTAAAGTCATCAGCTTTGAAAAAGAACAATGAACAATTTTTTAAACATTTATCTTATTACAAAAGCTAAAGCTGACTTTCTTTATACAGAGGTTAAGCCTATAGTTGATTGTGTATTTCTGCAACAATTATAATCTTAATTATTGAAAATTGTTTTACAATGGCTTTGGTTTTATTTGGCTTATTTTTTAGGTTACTATCTTATTTGAAAGCAATTGCTCAGCTTTTATCGCCGTTTTCTTTCTCTTTTGCATTTCAAGTTAAAGAATTTAATATCAATTTTAAATTATGATCGCAATGAATTTGCCATTTCTATTATAAGTGAGTAAGAAAATTTAATAAATCGCTTTATTCATCACATTCTCTTTTAAATTTGCTTAAAATCAGCATTTAATTTTGTTGAAATCGCTAGTGTAATATCGTTCTTTTAACCTATGATTAGATAATATTTTATTTTTTTAAGCGTGATGTTAAAAACAATGAACAATGAGGACACTGATGATGATTTTCTAAATATGAAAATCATTTTCAATAATTCAACAATGATTAAAACGAAACGCACGTCTTTATTTCGTTTGTTTTTTAATTTAATGAAAATAAGAAATTTTTTTGATTTTCATAATTTTATTAATGTGCTCAAGTCATGTGGTTTGTAGCATAAAATTGACGATTTCGACAGAAAATATGAAGAAGTAGATCGAGAGAGACCGTCTCAATGTGATCGAAAGTTTGCGCAAAGCAATTAATTTTGCTCAATCGATAATATCCCTTTGATAAATATGTTGCCATGTTAAAGTTCCTGAATTCAAAACATTCAAGTGTCATTTATAAAACAATTGGCTCAACATGTGAAGCAAGACGAATACCTGCGGTAATTAACAACTATCGCAAAGTCAACAAAACTTCGATTTTGTTTGAATGCGTTATTCACAATATTGAGTAGATTTCATTAGCTTCCTGCTTTCGGTTTATAAAAGAATTACTCACAAGAAATATCACGGAATTTCTTAAAATATTAATTTTAATTTATTTCTAATTCGAATCCAGATGGTTATGCGTAGACTTTACTCATATTGATTGTGGAGAAAGTATAGACAGAACATTGTTTCGGCGTATCACTTTCTTGCGTGGTGTTGATTTAAATAGAAATTTTGAAGTTGATTTTTGCAAAACTGGAGGTTCAAGACACCTGTGCCATATTGACTAGTGCGACGAAAGTCATGTTCGGAAATCGAAACGCAAGCATTGAGGGATTTAGAAGAATGCCATAATCAACGCTTATTTTTCAATACACAGGCTTTGCAACTTTGAATAT
>NCKU01002505.1:0-18875 GCA_003675995.1 Dinothrombium tinctorium | reverse complement strand
AGAATTTAAAAATTTGAGCAATTTCTAGGGAGTTATCATCATTTAAAGCTATTCTAGATTTTTACGGGACGCATGATATCATATCGTCGTCATCTTCTCTCATGTGATAACGTTGAAAAGCTCAATATAATTCAATTTAATCGCTTTTTGGAATAAAAAACTTTAGCCGAAAAATATCTCTAATAATTGTTGTATAAGAGATTTATATGGTATGGAATGTTGACAATACAAGTTCGGAATGGTGGAGATGGTACACTCACTCATAATAGTGGGAATGAATTCAAATAATGTAAACTAAACAAAATAGTTACAGAAATGATGGTGGTATCGATGGTAATGTCATTGGTAATTGTCGATAAAAAACTCGAAAGCGTGAATCACACATTAAAAATTGTTTTAATTGTTTACTCAAATGAAAATGCCGTTTTAGGAATTCCTTGATCGAAAATGAATACTTCAAAATAAAACTCATCTGCAGAATCAGAATGGCTAAAATAATTTCTAATTTCAAACTATAAAACTCAATTCGTTTTCGGGTAAAATGTATTGAAAAAAGAAAATTGAGTAATAGAGAAAATGAACAAATTTTTTCAAAAGAACTTCGGTGTAATCAGAATCTTATCTTCATTTGCTGAAAAAAAATTGAAATTTTGCATTATAAATTTATGAAAAATGAACTCATAGAGAATTGAACTTTTATGATTTTGGGTTAAAATCGATAAAATACCGAAAAGGACAAAAACTGTGAAATGACACAATTTAGATAAGAGCGTTCTATTTTCGATTTCTTTTTTAAGTTACTTCTGTTTAAATTAATCTTTTTTTTAACCGTCTTCAAGAATGGCAGAAAGATGGGACGTCTGTAATCATTACTTGGATGGATTAAACTGTATTGAAGCTGATTATGAGGGTGTCATTCAAAACGCGAGAGACAACACCGGAGTGGAAGAAGAGGAAAAGCAAAAAAGAGACACAAGAGAGTCAACAATGAGTGTGGCATACAAACAGTCCTGCGAAGCTTATCGCAACTCTTTCTTCAGAGAAGGGAATGGTAAACTGCAGAGTAATTGTGTTTTTAAACAAGAATTCTCTTTTTAAGCTGCAAGCGATGACTTTGGATATTTGTGAAATTCATTAATTTCAGGTGGCAACTAATGGACCGAGAATCGACACGCACTAATCACTTTCGGCAAATACCAGATTTAATTAAAAGTTTACAACAATATAATAAAGTTTACAATTGTTGTACGAAATAACTTTTAACTGCTCTGTCTTCGGAACTGTCTCTGCTGCCTTGGTTCTTCATTAAGTACTTGTTGCCTTTGACGAAAATCGTGAATTTGTTGAATAGGGTTGAATCTCATCGGTTGAGTCGGCTGAAGTTGTAGTTGAGAGTTTGGTTGATTTTGTTGCAAGGGAACCCGTTCATTGACAATAGATGAAACGACAGCCCGTCGATGTTGTTGAAGCTGCCTTTGTCGAAGAATCATTTGCTGAATCTGCATTATTTCATATGCAGTCAATGAACGGCCATCCTCCTCAATACGTCTTAGAGGCAGGTTTCCTTGTAATGCTAACCGCTCGATTCGCCCATCACTTCTGTTTCTGCGAACAACGGTCGGAATGCCCCTCGCATTTATGCTTACTCTGCCATAGGGTGCTATTGAATGTGAGATATACGCAGCATTGAGTTTATCAACTTTACGAAACGAAGGTTTTCTTCCTTCGCGTGAAGCAGAATCGTTTGTTAATTTATTGTCCTTTAGAGATAAAGGATCAGAGATATAGCTGCCATTGGAATCATCACAATTTTGAAAATCTTTACTCTCACTGTGAGTTGCGATCACAGATTCTTCTTCAGTCTGGTTGTCGTTGTCAGGAACAACTTGTAAATCTGCGTTTTTGTTTGTTGTAAATAACCATAAACTTAAACAAGTTTGTAAATAATCTACAACCTGTTCGGCTGTAAATCTTTGTTTCGGATTTAAAACTAACAATTTTTTAATCAAATTCTGTGTGTGTTCTGAAACTCTGACTTCTTTAGGGATTGAATATTCAGCAGATTTAATTTTCCTGAACAATTCCTGAGGGACAGAATCATAAAAGGGAAATTGACCGTAAAGCATGGTAAATAACACTACTCCAAGGGCCCACATGTCACTTGGTTTACCTAAATAAGGTTTACCGCTTAAAACGTCTGGACTTATATAAGCTGGACTTCCTCTTTGATCTTTAAGCAAATCATTATCATTAGCTAAATGTTTGCCCAAACAAAAATTGATCAAAGTTATTCGACGCGTTCGCCTGTTCAAAACCATGTTGCCGAGCTTTAAGTCTCTGTGAACAACATTCTTCTTGTGTAATTCACTAACAATACGAACGGCGTCATAAAAAATGCGGATCGATTCTTTTTCAGAAAGCTTTTTTTCTTTGATTACATGATGCTGCAAATTGACCCATTGTTGTGATTCTGGACTAAAATTATGACTGAAAAGACAGTCGAGAACTAAGCAAACACGCTTTCGCTTTTTACCAGTGTATATCCATTTACTACTTGCATCGACAAAAGAGTCACGATCTGAACTCTTTGCATCTCCGTTTCGAAGCTCGACTTCTTCCCAAGCCTCGTCTTTAAAAAGACCGTAATGGCGAATCACACCTTCTTGGCTTTGAAGAAGCGAAAGTAACGAATACTCCGTGTGCAGAAGCATTTTGCCCTGACGCTCGTCTTGCGTTTCTTCGTCTTGAAGTGTTAAAATTTTGATCGTATAAAACTTATCGTTGCTTTCGTTCACGTTTCTCGCCAAACATTGGACAATGCTCTTAACGGGCGAATTGCCGAGTCGCTGTCCAAGAATATACGGGCCTGTTTTGCGGATTCGATTCAAACTGACCAAAGTGCCTTCGCTGAACTCATCGTCCGCATCTTCGCCGAACACAGGCACCACTGCTTCCTGCAAACAGTTGCCTTTCACACGTTTTTCTTGCTGTCTGCGTGCCAACTGCCGTTCGCTCGTAGCGGGCATCACTTCAAACGATGTCAGAGATTGACTTTGCATCGCTTCTTTTGCCACCGCTCTCTCGCCGCTCAGCACTTCGCTTTCGGCTTTACATTTCAACGGTAAAAAAAGATAAACAATCAGTTTAAGAGTTGAGTTTCGCTTTGAGAACGCAGCCTTTTTGTTTTACATTTTCTCGTCTCTTTCTAATTGAATGCGCGACATTTACAAAGCGCGACAAACGCTGCCGTCTATTGGCGAGTCGAGAAGCGGCGAGAAACTCGCGTGCAGTCGACATTCGAAAAACGTTTTTTAAAATGAAATTCAAAAACAAAGTGTTACAATCGTTGAACGAGCCATGTTCGAGCGAAGACACCTTTCTTCGCGATGCCGAAGAACTTGGCGACGACGACGACGAGTTCGACGCTCGTCATTCGCAATTATTGGAAAGCATCGCCGCTCTCAACAGACGGCCGAAAGAACGGCGGACGGAAGCGAGTGCCACAATCAGTGAACATAATCTCAATTCCACTCTTGGCAGTAAACTGAAAGTGCACGAATTGATAAAAACTGCGAAAGATAGCACGGATTCGATTAAAAAGCAGTTTAGAAAAGTAGAAAAGAAGCGATTACTAAATGTGCCATTGGTTAAACCCGTTGTCGAGAAGATCACTCGTCAAACTAACTATGCGGTCGCAAGCAAAGAAGTTTCTAAATGGAACTCGTTAGTCGAGGCAAATCGAAATGCTGATCAACTTGAGTTTCCACTCAATGAGCCTTCTGCTCTGAGAATGGATTCATCGCAGGAATTTGTTAAGCGTTTCAAACCGAGCACCGATTTGGAAGTCGAAGTGCACAGTTTATTAAGTACTTCTGCGAATAATTTATCCTCTGAAAGGGTTTTAACAGAAGCTGAGGAAAAGTTGTTGAAAGCGGTTAGTCTAGAAGAGGCAAGATCGAGACACAAAGAACTGCAGCGAATGAGAGCTCTCCTCTCGTTTCAAGCAGCCAAAATGAAGCGACAGAAGAAAATTAAGAGTAAAACTTATCATCGGTTGTTGAAAAAAGATAAATTAAGAAAACAATTGAAGGAGTTCGAAGAACTAAAAGAAAAAGCACCTGAAGAGGCTTTAAAGAAGCTTGAAGAATTAGATAAATTAAGAGCAATGGAAAGAGCGAGTTTAAAGCATAAAAACACTGGAAAATGGGCAAAACAAAATCTTTTGAGAGCAAAGCATGATAAAACGGCGAGAGATGCGCTCTCGCAGCAGGTCGAGTTAAGTAAGCAATTGACACAACGTCAAGCAGTGCCAGAAGCGATGGAAGAAGAAAAAGTTGAGAATTTGTTCGAAAAAGAAGTCGCAACTGAAACTACAAAAGAAGAAGAAAAAAATTATGAGCCTGTTGATGTTAATCCATGGCTTCGAAATGCTAGAGAAGCTTTAAAAGCTAAACAAAAGGCAGACAATAAGAATAACTTTTCTAATAGTAATAACGATTTAAAAGGCGAACAAGATGGTGAAGAGTTGGCTCTTGATCCTAACAAATTTTTAATTTTAAAATCAAAGAATTTAAAATCAAGCTTTCCAAATCTTGAAGAAAATCTTGCCATTAATGAGCAAGCTGAAAATATGTCTGAAGATGATGATGATGAACAAAAGCAGTTAATCAAAGAAGCGTTTGCTGAAGACGATGTAATTAATCATTTTAAAGAAGAAAAGAAAGATATCATAGAAAAAGAAAGACCAAAAGATATAAATCTATATTTACCAGGTTGGGGATCTTGGGGAGGAGCAGGAATTCAAACAAATGTTGAAAAGCAAAAAGCATTCACTCGTAAAGCTCCAAAAAGTAAGCGAAAGGATAATAATTTAGGAAATGTTATCATTTCGGAAAAAAAAGATGATGTGATTTCGAAATACATGGTAAGATTAGTGAATCTTACGTTTACTTTCATATTTATGTTCTTCCTTAGGCTAAAGACTTGCCTTTTCCTTTTACAAATGTCTCTGAATTTGAAAAGAGGGTTCGAAATCCAATAGGTCCGAATTGGAATTCGGAAATAGCATTTCGAAGCATGACCGAACCGAAAGTTTTAACAAAGATGGGAAAAGTAATCGAACCGATGAGCAAAGAAGTATTAATAAATTATAAAATTGAAAGCGAGAAAAAGAGATTAATGAAATTAGAAGATATTGTAAGCCTTGAATAGCAAATATTTGCTTTTAATCGTTTGTAAAATCTGAACAAAAATTCTACTTCTGATTCTATTTATATTTGATTTTGAAGAAAACACAAATGTGAGATTAAAACATTCTTAAATATTTAACATTTTCTATTACATGTGCTTAATCTATGGGTTTTTCATATCGTCTAAGACTTAAATGAAACATGAAGAGTTTGAAAAAGACTGTTTGCTTCAATATAAAAGTGTTTGCTCAACATTTTTAGTAATTTCCGTTTGCACATCGTAAAAATTGCTTCGACGCTAATATTTAGCCAATACAGGTTGAAATCGCTTCAAACTTGGCTTTGTCGTGAAAGGAATAGAAAATGAAACCAATTGCTTTTTATTTCTGTGTGATTGTTATTTTACACTTCCTTTTCACTTCTTTTGCCACTTCGCGTTTCGATTTGAAATTTTCAAAACAGAAAACATTACGACGCGAAGCGTGCAACGTTTGTGCTGTACTCAGAGATTATTCAAATAATTTCAACGCGGAAATTGCCGAACTTTGCGATAAAGTGTGTACCACGAGAAAAAGTAAGAAATGAATTCAAATGTTATCACTTGGTCAACCTTTTTTCACCTATAAAAATAACAAAATTTGAGCTTTGAGTTTATGCAAAGAAATATAAATGTTTGAAATTAAAATAAATTCTTGCTTTTAAAGTGTGGCCGATGGTTGTGAACAGTTCTTCAATACAAAATCGACGCTGATCGACAACATGATTAATACGCTTCACAAGAAATTTTAATTGAATAAATATGATCGATTCAATTTATTTAAAAAAATTTGCTGCTGTGAAATAAATATTTTCTCACCATTTACTCGTTGTTCGTTGAAACAACTCTCACTGTTTGCTACTCCGATTGCAATATTGACAAAAGCTTCGCGAAACTTATGGTATTTACAATTCTAAGCAATTTTGAACATTCACTCTCTGTCGAAAATACTCTGCAAAATACAATGTACTACTCCCGGCACAAAAATGTATGCAACTTCGTAAATGATGCTTCAATGTTGCGTATACTTTTTTATGTCGGGAGTAGTACACACTCTTACAAACAGTGTATGAAAATTGAAATTTTATCTTCGAAAGCTCATAACCGTTCTTTTATTCTACACTCAATTTGCAGCTGAAAAATTATTTTCAATTTTTCACTTATTTTTACAAATGCTCGAAGCAATTTCAAACGATGCGATTATTCTCATTTTCTCTCACATCTTCATCACTCGCTGTTTTTAGATTTGTCTCTTTGTTCTCGTGTTCGGACGCACCATTAAGCGCTCTCCGCTCCGCTTCTGGCACTAAATTCTCTTTCATTTTCATGTCATCAGAACTAAGCTTGATTTCATTCTCTACCAATTCATGCTCCCAATAAAATGGTTCATATCCATGCTCGTCATGGTCATGATCCGAGTGACTCGCGGCGTGAGCATCATTCTCGTCCTCATCTTCGTCGTGAGCGGCCGCAATTTCGTTCTCATACCACATGCGAGCTTTAAAAAGAATATTCTCAGTAATGGTTAATTCACTTTCATTTTTATCATCTGATGGCCAGTTCATAATCAAAAAATAGACACAAACACAAATAGCGAACAAAGCTAGAAGATTGATAACTTTCGAATGCAGCGAAACTTTTTCTTCGACTTTACTCACAATATGCTCATCGTTTGAATTTGATCGCGATCGCTTTCTATCGCCTTTCTTGTCACTTTCGCCCGTTTGCTTTTTCTCCATTGTCTCATAAGTAAAACGAAGCAAGGGATGACCTTTTTTGCCAAGAGTTCAAAAGATTTTTTTGGGTTTATTTACTAGCGCTTTGTTGCGCTGCCAAAACGCGAATTCACTTTTTGGATTATTTCGCGCATTTTTCATAACGAAGAGGCTTGAGCTTAAAACGAGTTTGAATTAGTTTCTTTTCGTCGCAAAAAAAAACTTTTGAAATGAAATCAAAATTCGTCGATTTTCACACTCGCATTTCATTTAAAACGTCCCATTTGGAAAAAGTTAATTAACTCGCGAGTGATAGCATTTCTCACTTACTGCTGCGTCTTCTTCAAGCGGCGAATTAATAAAAGAAAACAGAGCGCATCGATTTCGTTCATTAGCTGTGCGAAATGTAACTCGCGAATTATGCTCGCATTTGAATGCGAAATGAAGCGTATTAGGTTTGAAGAAAAACTTGACAGCTGCTCATTTTCGCATTTAATTTTGCGACATTCACTGAAACTGGTTTCAAGCAGACAAGGAGCCGCGCACGAAGATTTCACAAGATGAAAATGCTTTTTTCAATGACTAAACAACTGCTACTTGCCTCGCTATTCTTCATTCTCTTTCTTGCCCTCTTCGTTTTCATTTTCATCCATCACACAATTATCGTCACCGCAATCGCTTTGCCAATTCTAATTTGGCTTTCGTGGCAAGCGTCCAAACTATGTGCGATATTACCGGTTCTGAACCAAACACTTCGCATTTCGGGAAAGTCAGTGTTTATCACAGGTAAGTGATTCCATTCGAGCTTTTATTCATAATTAACTCGAATTTGAAGTGTTCAATATTTTAACGAAAGTATCTATCCGAAGGCTGTGACTCCGGCTTCGGTCACAAGCTCGCGTTGAGACTTCATGCTCTCGGTTGCGATGTTTTCGCTGGATGTCTGTTTCCCGATGGCGAAGGCGCGATCAGTTTAAGCAAGTATCAAAGCGAGCGATTGAAGGTGGTGAAATTAGACGTGACAAAAGATGAAGACGTGTTTGCAGCTGTCAATTATGTAACAAATAATTTGAGAAACAACTGTAAGTACTTATTTAAACTAATCTCGCACTGTTCTCAAGCGATTCTCATTCAATCAAACTTCGCCTTCAATGTAGCCACTTATTTTATTGATTTAATTTGTTTAATGAACTTAAAATAATTTTAGAATCTTGTTCAAGTGATTGACAAACGATTTAAAGTAACGAAAATTTTGTAAGACAAAGAATCGCCTTTACAAAATAGCAAAAACAAAAAACCAAAAAACTGTCATTCAAACCGTCAAAGTAAACGCTGGCTCATAAGAATAACTTTTTGACTTAAGCAAGATTATCAACTAGTTGGAAACGAAATTGAACTCTTGGTTTAGAGTCAAACGATGAAGAACCGCTACCATAAACCTTATCATTATCATCACTTTTTATTCTGTTGTGAGTTTTGTAAATGAGGTACTCTGCTTCGCCTGCAATTGACAGAAAAAAAACTGAAAATGATTAATGCATCACCATCATTTCAAATCATTATTCATTACCATTTCTATAATTCCCAAATATTTAATTGCTGACTTAATTTAAAGAGTCTAGAGTCCATTTTGCTTTTTATGTGTAAAAATGCAAATGATAATGCAAATATAATAACCGTTGAATTTCAAATATTTAAATGGATGTTATGTATGATTTTCGACAACTCGACTTGACATCGCGTAGTGTATAAAATGGAGTTGATAATGAAATTAGAATTAGAAATTTGAAAATGCAAGAACACATAAAACAGCGGCGATCTTCTATTCTTGTGAGTTGAAACACACAAACTTTCAATGGTTGATACAATCCATCAAGTTGAAACAAGAAAATATTTTTTTTACAAATCATAAACAAACTTTCTCTTATTAATACTCAACTTTGATCTTTAATTAGTTTAACGCAAATTTTTTCTTCCTTCCTGGTTTAACGCATAGCTCTATGGGCATTGGTAAACAATGCCGGTGTCGTGCATTACGCTGCCACAGAATTCGGAGAGAATGGGATAGGTGTGTTCGACGAGACGATGAGAGTGAATGCACTGGGCACAGTTCGCGTGACCAAAGCGTTTCTGCCTCTTTTACGGAAAGAAAAAGGCAGTCGAGCGATTTTTCTCTCGAGCATCGCTGGTATTTCTTAATATTACGGAAATTATTTTCTTGTACGAAGTTGATAATTGTCTTATAGGAAGAGTCGAATTCCCCACTTTAACCGCTTACTCTATGTCGAAATTCGCTGTGAACGCATTTTGCAATTCACTGAGAAGAGAAATGAAGCGCTTTCATGTCTACGTTTCTATAATTGAGCCCACAGTTTACAAGTTAGTTCTCGCGTAAATTGGTAATCAATACAAATTTCTTGTTCATAGAACCGCAATGGGCGACAAGAAAATTATTCTCGAAGACTTTCGCCGCATTTGGGAGAAAACAAGTGACGAGGTCAAAGAAGACTACGGACACGACGGGTACCGTAAAAATCATGATTACGTCGAAGCATTGATGGATACCAGAATTTCGAATTGTGACGATGTAGTCGACGCGATAGTGGAAGCTATTCGCAGAAAAGAACCTCGTTGCGTTTACAGAGTCGGCAGTTTTGTCGTGCGAGCAACGATTGAAGCTTCGACATATTTCGCAGAAGAATTTTCTGACATTGTTTACTCTCACCATATCTCTATGATTACACTAAAGCTTATTGCATTCGTGCACAGAGTTCTCAGAATTTAATACAGTTTTGTTTTCTTAGTGCTTTTTCGCTACTTTCACGAGTTTCTGTCAAAAAATGCTTTCGAAAGTTTTTTACTCACCGCTTTTTTAATATTGATTTATGCATGCAATTCCGATCCGAAGCAATTTGAGTTCAAAATGAATAAATTAATTTTGAACACGAGTGATGCAGAACTTTCACTATTTTCAAAATCAATCAATTGCAACTTTACTGAAACTGAAGCGTAGCAATATTCTCTACTTCTCTAGACACAAAAAACTTAAAGTTCGCAGCGAACTAGGCTTTTGGTCTTTTAGCTTTTTTACATCCCTTTTATTACGTATTCTTTCAAAATATTTCATATATTTCAGCGAATATCTTTACAAAGCGAATGTTGCGTTTTTTGTCAATTACTGAGAGCTTTGAAAATACAAAACTATGCAAATAATATAGCATGAGGCGCGAATAAAATTTTCAAAATCATCATAAACGCCGAACCTCGAAGCGATATTTCAATTTGAATGTATGCACTTCGCTGACCTAAATTCATTCTTCTTTATCATTATGAAAATTTTGCAATTTTGAAATAATTTATTATATTCACGAGCTGTGTGACCGACGCGCTTTACGAGCCGAAGCCAGTTTTATTTGATTACAGTTTGAAAATGAAATCAGAAAACTTTTTTTATTTTATCGTAATGTAGCGTAACATCATAATGCCAAAAACAGAAATAGAACCAGAAATTAATACATCAATAGCAAGAGTTTTTAGGAAGCAATAAAAAATCTCAGAACATCATCATGGAAGTTAAATGATGTGAATTATTCCTCTTACAAATCTATTTTGCTTTTCTTCTAACATCATTGCAAGTAAACGTAATAACTCGTAATATGTTTTAATCTCATTCATAAATAGAAGCACCATAGAAAGTAAAAAAGATTCTTTGGATTATAATCTTTGAAGTTAATCCCAAATTCTTGGAGTCGAAGAGCTTTACAATCATAATTTGTATCCCTAGGCACATATTTAAGATCTCACTTCATTTATCGAAGTGAGTTTGCCGATTTAGCAGTGAATATTCAATTTTTAAAAAATTAAATGTTATAACAATGCAAAATGCAACTTTAGCTTTTCACTCTGATAATCATAGTTTTCAAGAAACTCTTTAAGAATTTTATTTAATTTTTTGCGCTGTTTTACAAATTCATTCAAATTCATTTTAATTTGGATACTCGAAATACTCGAGAGTATTTTTAAGTAAACATTTAAAAATTGATTCGATGCATAATTTACAAAATCAAATTTATTTTTTGAACATACCTCAATTCTGATTTTTCTGCTGGCTTTACATCACTTCGCCATTCTTTTGCTGTTAATGGCATGTGGTTTTAGCAATAATTATTCCTTTTTCTATTAGCGTTCTTTGTTTGGTTTCTATAAAAGAAAACAAGTAATTTGGTCTGTTTTGGGACCAACGGGTCTGAAAGTTTCTGCGATAAATCTCTACTTAATATCTTTTGAAAAATTGTTTTGCTTGAAAATCTCAAAACGAAAAGTTGCTTCATAAAAGTCATAAAATGTGCGAATGCGAGACAATTCCTTAAAAATACCTTCAAAATTACAATATCAATAAATACATCAAATAATAATGTTAAAAAATGCAAATATGTAAATATAAATAAAAACGTTTAACATTTTTAAAAGAAATGCGAGATTCAAATTTTTTAAAATTTTTTTAGGAAAATGCATTTAATTTTAAAAATGTAACATTACCAACAAACTTTTGACTTTTTTCGTGCATTCGCTAAATAAACACTCATTCATTCGTCAATTCATTGCAAAAGTTATATTTACCAATCTTTATAGTAAAGTACTTTTTTATTTGCAATCAATCAAAAGTTCTGATTCAATTTCAATTTCAATACTTGAATTAAACACTAAATAATAAAAATTTTAGTTTCTCCAATTATTATTTCTTTTTATTTTTAATCAAATGCTTTTTTGTATTCCGAATAAATTTATACACGAGAAATGAAGTTCCGACTAAGCACGAGGAGTTAGACAAATGAGTTTTCAATATTTTCAGTTTATTTTTTAAAGCAAATATTAAAAATTTTCATAAGTTTTTGAACTGCCACTCGAAATAAACTATCATAGTGAGTACTTTGAAATTAAAATGTAAAGATGTTTCAGTATTTTAAAATACGAGAGTAATTAATTTTAAAATTGATTTATCAAAAATTTGGAGTTAATGAAGTTGTTCTTCTTGAGAAGCTTGTGAATTTTTAATTCTCTTAATTATTTGTTTATTTTCTTTTTTAATTCTTTGATTTTAAAATCCGAGAGTTAGTAAATTTTAGTAAGATTTTTAAAAATTAACTCCTCTCAGCATGTGGAAACTGACAATAAATTTTTGTTTCATTCGCTCACACTTTAAATTAAGTTTACGTTACAAGTAGAATTTTAAACCTACAGAAATAAATTATTTTAAACCCACACCCTCTATTCAGAACTAGAAATTGACGGCGTACTATACAATTCGTGGTCACTCCATGCTTTCAAAGATCAAGATTATTTTTGCGAACATAATGAAAATAACATTCTTAAAATCAAAAATGCAATCAAAAAATGCTTTTGTGAAAAGAATGCTAAAATAAGCAATTAATATCTGCATCACCAAATTTAGTGGAAACTTATTTGATCAAAGGGGTTAAAAATTATTCCTCCCCTTAGAAACGTTCTCGAAAGTATTTGAGATATCCTGTCCAGTTCCAAGCCATTATCCGAATTCTGTAAAACTAGCAAATTCAATTTAATCGATGTCGGCATTCAAATTTTTGACAATTTCGCTTATTTTTTAATAGAATCTCATGAAGCTATTTGTGTATCATGTCAAAGTTGGATCTAACAAATAAATGATCGTTCACTTCTATACTCTTTTAATTCTTCTATTCATTATAAAAATTTGCAAAAGCTGCTGAATATTCGCTTTCACTTTTCCCGAACCGACCAGTTTTCCGAAAATCCCAACAAGTTCGTGAATGGTTCTGTTTTTTCATTTTTCACCTTTAGAAACTGGAACGATTGTTTCTCCCTTGAAACGTTTGCAAATGATATCGAAAGAAGACTGAAAAGTGGACACAGTTGATGAAAAAGGTAGGAAATGCAGTTTATTAATGGAATATGCAAACAATAGCTGCCCATAGAGATAATGCGATTAAAAACAGTGATTTAGCTGCGAACGAAATTAGTTTGCGGAAAGTTTAATTTGAAGAAAGTCAAATATAAGTATTCGTAAGAGAGAGAAAGACGATTAATCTTTATTTTATCTTTTGACAGCTCAATTTTGTGTTTGAATAAAGAATTCAACAAAGCGCAAAGAAAGAGGAGCTTTTCTTATTGATCATCTCTTTATTTATTTCAATGGAAATGAGTGAAAAGCAATTGTAAAGTTGGAAACAGTTATTCGCCATAAGAAAGACAGAAACCGACATCACTTTTTCATTTTCAAACTGTACAATAATTTAACATTTGAAATTAGTTGCAATTTTCGCTTTGCTTTATCGTTTATTAAACGCGAAATGTCGTTAAAGAAAGTGAGAGAAAGAAAAGAGAGGAGGGAGGAGATGGAAGCAGCTGAGGAGGAGCGGAAACAAGCATCTTTCGCAGAATTTACAGCGAAACGTGGAGCACAGCTCTAAAAACACTGATTTTTTGAATTGATTTGATTAATTTGCTACTTTCCTCTTCGAAGTGATCGTTTTAAACAGCATTGATTGTATTAGCGAGCGAACTCGAGCTCAGCGACGAGCCTACTCGAGTATAGAGGGCAAAATACATGGAAGAAGAGCGGCGGAGAAAACTCGGAAAAGTCGATATTTAGTTACAGTTAAGTAAGAGAGAACTTTGCTTTCGTTACATGTTGCACACAGAAAGCAGATGAACGATGTATTTTGTCTTTCAATTCAATAATGTTCACATTGAGACGAATGAGTTTATCTGTTCGCATGCATCCGACGACCACCGATACATAACATTACACGAATGTTTGCTTAGCGCTGCATGTGTACAGTGAAAAGCAAAAGAAAAAAATGTTTCTCATTTTGCGATATGTTTCGCTAAAAAGCAGACTACCGAAAGGCTCGCTTTGTTAGCCGCTTTGTCCCTTTCTTTGATGTTTCATTTAATGAGCAAATTGTAATTTCAGAAAGCGGATTACTTCTTTCTTCACGGCACCTTTCGCGCGCAAACATATCTCAACGTTTCTTCTTCTATCGCTGTCGACGCGATAGTATTTTCGCTGTCATTTCAGTTTTTCCCTGCTCAACACTAGCTTAAAGTTTAGCTTTTGATTTCGTGTGTATCCCTCTTTCTTTCTTAAATACACCGTATCCCACAATAATCTCGATACAAAACGAATCGAACTTCTTCAGCAAGAGGCATTGCGAACAATCTTTTATTTCATTGAAAATCAATCATTCGCTCTTTCTCTCGAAAAGATTGCAGACAATTTAATGAAAACCTAACAATTCGAAAATTCAAGATTAAAATTTAAAATGTGACTTCGGAAAAATATCAAACATTTCGTTTTTATAACTTTTTTGCATCGCAATCAGAAATTTCCACATACTTCATTGTATTATCAGTCGCACCTTCAACAATAGATTTTAAGCTCGAAATCAAGTTTATTGAAAAACTCCATCGAAAATTGGCTTTTTATTTTTAAGGGTTTTTAAAATTCAACTTCGAGATAATATGTCTCCATGGTAATAAAAACTCATTCCCATTTCCATTCCCCTCGAAATCGTAAAATCACTGGCGATTGAATGTGGTGACCAAGTATGTATCATCAACACCGGCAAAAATCTCAGTAATGAGTGCAATTTTAGCTTCGCTGGCATTAAAATAACCGAATGCTGTTTGCAATTAGCTCAGACATTATTGATCAACTAATTTTTATCCGTGCGAATTTTCGTAAAAAGTCATTTTTAAGTAAATTTTTTCCATTGCTGTTCCTACAGATGGGGATGGAAAAATAGCACCCCATTCCCGTTCCATGCAGAGCTCTAATAGATTTGTTATTTTATCAAGACTTGATTAGATTATTATTTATTAGTGAAAAGTTTGAAAACCCTTTGCTCATTTTGGGGCACCCAATAATTCGTACTAAAGCTATGAATGACCACAAACTTCGCTAAATACTGATTTTGCTGTAATTAAACCTATTGATCCATGAGTGACAGCAAGGTATGATAAAAGAATTGCACACTTCAACTGAACACAATCGTCTTTTACCAACTAACGTCTAATATTTCAGACTATTACTACCACTTACACTCTGTTCACTTAAAAGAGAATAACATGATGTTTGATATGATTTTCAATTATGATTTAAAATGAAAATTATCTAAAATTAAACCATTTTTTTTAATATACTTGATTATAATCTTGTATTGAAAAAATTTTCTCTCCTTTAAAAGTAGTTGTAGTTGTGGTAAAACATTGAACTAAACTGTGTTTGTACAGGAGTGTTCAAATGGATAAATAAATTTCGTGGAGTTTTGCTAACAATTTAATGTAAAATACGATAAGCGCTTATGAATTAATCGAACTCAAGTAATAAGATGTAAGTTTGAGTGGGCGAATACGAATTAGCTTGATTATTATCAGTGAGAATTTTAATTGTAGAACAACTGTACATTCAAACAATCATCATTTTGCTTGAATGATGCTCACATGTATGGAAAACAATCGGTCAAATATATGAAGGCACGAATAGCAAAAGTCTTTGATGTTGTTTTATAATATTGATTTTCAAATTTCGATAAAAACGAGAAAGTACCAAAACGTCAACTTAAAGTTGCTTTTGTTTTGCTTTGTATCGCTGAATTCGCTGAATGTTTAATGCTTTTCAGTTGCTCATAATGTGTACCAAAATAAATGTGAATTTTGTTCAAAAGATAGCTTCGATATGAGCACAAACGTTTTTATTTTTGAGTTGATTGCAAGCGATGTTCTCTGTTTATGTATATAGGAATTTTAGCGGAAACTTATTTGAATTTTCCAAATACAATGAACAATGAAAAGATTTAAAAAACTTTTTGCGACGCATTACATTTTGTTATCACATTGATCTCCCGATTCAAGCGATTGTTTCAAGCATTAAATGAATTAATCGTTGAGCACAGGTAATCTCTGCTTTAAACTCTGTGCTTGTACAATTGCATTTGTTACAGGGCAGAGCAAAAGGCTATTAAATTAATGAGGCACTTAGCGAAATATTGTCAGCGAGTTTTAGAGTAAAAACAAAAGAACTTGATCGTGACGAATTTTTTTAAATTAATCACAGCAATAATCAAGCTTATTTTCTTTACCATTTTATGTAAATTTTTGCTGCCAATTTGCATTGGAGAAAATGATTCAATTTCGCGGTTAAATCGAAACTGAATAACATCAATTGATTTGAAGTAAAATGACGGTATTCAAATAAAGTTGGCTTCAAAGCGAGAGCTTCGAGCAAATCGCAATTTGCTGTTTATATGGCCAATGCGAAGCTCTTTTTTTGCGCTTTTACGATTGAAACTAATTCCGAAAAGAAAAGCGATCTTCGGAATGCAAAATAGCGTTTCTTTTCGCGAGAAAAAGCTAATTTCGAAAGCGAATTCGCTGCTCGCAAAATACAAACAGTTGGATGTAGCGACAACATTTACTGCAGAGAATCGACAGTCAAAACTAAAGCCGGAGAAGTGAGATGAAATCGACGCGTTTCCATTGTAAACGATATGTAAAGCTTTCGAAACAGATTGAGTTTCATCTCAACGCTTCATCCTTCCATATTTCAACGACTGCGATTTCGCGAAATCATTTCTGTCGAAAAAAGAATTGTGTGTACTCGCTTTGTTACAGAAGCGACAGATTTTGGAGAAAACGACGAATAAAAATGAAATTTAGTGAAGCAAACAACACATTTTCGAACGCATTGTTTTTTCGCGATTAGCTCAGAACACAGTTCTGAAAGAGCGATGCTTTAGAAATTTTTTCTGTCGCTCTTCTTGCTTTTCGCCAAAAAAGAATGGAAACGCAAAAAGAAGAGCGAAACCAAAATAGTGTTTTCAAAGTGCTCGACAAAAGTCCGTTTATTTTTTATTTTAATGGCGTAAAAACCGATGAAAAATTACAACGCTTCGGTATTCGTGAAGAGAGCATTCGCTGTTTCCACTGTTTTCACTCCTCTATTTTGAACGCTTTTTATTGCCTAAGAAAGTAGCTATTTTCTTCGCTCATAGCACTGATTGCTTCGCGCTTTCAATCGCTTCAAAGTGCAAATTTAGCAAACGTTCACTCAATCGCGCGCTCTCTCTCTCTCTCCCGAAACCACTTTTCTGTAGAATTGTTTTGCTCCGCACATTTATTCGAAGTGATTAAATTTTTTCGCTTTCTCCTCTTTTGTAATCAATTAATTGTGCTCGTTTTACGAAAAGTTTGCTTTCAATTTTATGATTGTATTTTCAAAAAGCACTTCAAACGACGAAAGAAATGCTCTCTCCTCTCATTTCCCGTCTTTCGCTCTTCAATTCAAATAATTATCTGCGCTCTAATCAAATTTTACACACTGTGAACATTAATCGTGATTACAAACTTTTCGACCAATTTCACCATGTCGCAGATATCATTTTTTGCTTCATAATGCTTTCAAAGATTTGATCTGGCTTAAATTCATTCGAGCTTCAATTTTTAATTGTTATTTGAGCTTTCATATAAAACTCGCTCTTAGCTTCTGTTATTTTAATTCAATAATTCAATAAAACATTTCTAACCATCCAAAATAAAAAGTAAATTCAACGCTATTGACTTAAAACTTTTTAGGTAAATTTCTTGCAACATAACTTTTAAAAGAAAAGCCGCTTTTTGCATAGAAGTATTCAATTTCATTGTAACTCGATAGTTAAACAGAGCTCTGATGTGATTTCCTCTATCCATTAGTTTAGAACCTATTTAATGAATTTTCACAAAATTTTTCTTTGGATCAGGGAAATGGAGAATTTCAAAAGCAAAAGATCTGCAACGGCAATTTATAGTGCTTAAAAGTCACATTTAGCAATTGATATTTAAAGGAAAACTGCAATTAAACAACTTTTCATAAAGTTGAAGATTTTAAAGCTTTGATTTAAATTTGAAAGTTGGTAATTTCTGAAAAGTTTTCGAACAATTGCTTTTTTGTGAGCTTTTACATCATTTTCATTCAAAATTTTTTAAAATCTTGGATTAGGAATGAATTCATTTGAACGATCAATATCTTAACAAGGATTTTCAAAAATAAATATTTCCATCAAATTAGATAACTCTAGAATTCAAACTGTTTGCTTGTTAAACCTCTTCAATAATAAATTCAAAATTACATTTTCGACTTTGTTCGCGTAATAAGATTTTAACTTTAAATTTTCATTTTTTGAAATTTCAATATGGCTTTTGGCTACACTACGTAAGTGATAAAAATTCAATTACGTTATAATTTAACATATGACAAAATCAATAACACTTGCCTGAACGGATATTGAGCCCCTTACATAGAAAACGACATTTTTTTGAAACGATACCACCAGGATAACAGGTTAAGCTCAACATGGTTTAAGCGTGTTTTATTTTGCTTATTTCTAAAAGCTCCAAGTATTTATGGTGTTTTTTCATCGTTTCTGATTTATGCTTCATTGTATTACTTTAATTACCAATTGAAGTTACAACATGTCATACAAGCCTGAAAATTTTCACTAATTTTTTATGTATGAGAATTGGCTCAAATCTTTCTTAAAAGTTAGACCGTTACTCTTTGAACTAATCCTTCAACAACCAAAAACAATCAATAATCTCAAGAATAGATAGGCTTCGGCCAAACGTGATTCTTTTTTCGACAAAGATTTTTACAGGTAAAAATAAACAAAATAAACAACTATCAAAACAAAGCGTACTACTAATAACACAAAAAGTTAGTTTCAAAGTGAATGATACTTCAATGAAATGTATAAGTTATGAGATATTTTATTAGATTTCAACATACAAAAATGATAAAGGTGATAGATTCATTGCTTGCCTGTAAATTGATTTTGATTTATTTATTTATTTATTTTCTATCCTGATTTTCTAATCTCAATTTTGTTTATTCGCTTATTT
>NCKU01002504.1:0-18889 GCA_003675995.1 Dinothrombium tinctorium | reverse complement strand
ACTTTATAATAAACAAATGAATCATTAAAAACATTTGAAAAACTAGAATAATCGAATTGAGAGTTGATTTAGTGGATTAAAAATTTTATTCTTTATTTCTGCATACATTTATACAAGATATACATACAAGATATATTATACAAGATACATTTATACATTTATTTTTTATGTGCAAAAAATGATTTTTGAATTTTTTCAGTTTTGGGGGCGATTTTCGAAATTTTTTTGAGCCAATTCTACAAAATAAAAAAGAATTTTTAAAATCGATCAACAGAAAAGAAAGTTATTAGCAAAAGTTCTAAAATTTTCAAAAAATTCTAGAAGGTTCTACTTACCCCATAGAGAAGTAATTTTTGCGGATTCGTATTCAGTAAATTTTTTTCTGTTCATAAAAAAACTTTCAGCAATATAGAATCGTTGTTTCTAACCCCCCCCTCCCAGATAACTACTACTCAAAATTTTGGCAATTGGCAACAATTGGCAAATACAGTGAAACCTTTCTACAAAGGACACCAAAGAGATAAAAATCTGACCGTTATAAAGAGGTAGCCGTTGTAGAGAGGGTATCTTTAAGTGAGTTAAATTAGGAGGCTATTTTATTTTAATGTCCATTAGTGGAGGTAAGCGCTCAAGAGATATCCGTAATGGGTGGTTTTACTGTATTTTGTCGCCCATTCAATGGTCAACATAAGTAAATCCCCTATCATAGAGATTGCCCTTATCATAGATAACTACACATATAAATGTATCCGCGAATAATAAAGTATGCAGTGTAGTTGGCACTGGGCTGTTGTGTATATCCTTCAATATTCATCGTCTACCTGCAGTATGGTTACACTGAACCTCAACAGTAACGATCCGGTCACCTTCAACTCACATCTGCGCGACAATTTATAAATTAGTCGATGTCTCCGATGTTTTTTTTTTGTGGGGAAAAAAGTTCTTATATGTTCAAAGCTGCTTTTCCAAAGTTTTTAGTTTGAGCAAATTTGCAAGATCCTCCGAAATTTTGACATTTAAAATTTTCAGTCAACTGCTAAATATCTTTTAGCATAACTTTTAGCTTATAAAGAAAAGTTCATCGATAATATTCTTTACAAAAAACGCCTAGAGCAAGAATTTCTTTTTATTCAAAAAGCCAAAAAATTTTTAACATTGTAAATTAGTAATAAAACAATTATACTTTCTTTACAATAAGAAATATGATGTTTAAAAATATTGCTATTTAAAATTCCACAAAGTTTAAAAATAAGAAAATTTAGCTGAAAATTTTTCTACCTTTAAATCACAAGAATGAACGAAGTCTAGTATAGTCGATGCATAAGAAAAAGACTGTAGGTACTGCGCTTCAATGAATGGCTTTCTCAAGGCAAGTTGAATAAAGCTTTCGTTATATACTTTGAAGCATTGAAGCAGTCTTTTCGGCTGTACTCTTAGTACACTTAGAATATTTTAAGTGTTTGTTAAGATATTTGTACAAGATGATTGATTTAAATACATATCGAAGAACGTACTGACTAGATTCGTTTCATGATATAGCCTCTTTATTTTTAAATATATGCACATTATATAATTCGTCTTCTGAGCTGCTATCACTGCCATCGCTGTACCGCTGAATGTTAAATTTCTTTCCATAATCAATGTCATCATCATCAAAAAGACTTGTTTCACGATTAAATCTATGAAACGAATAACCAGAATATCGACGAGAAGAAATTAAGTTGTAAGTACACAATGCGAAAATAAGTAATGATAAAACAAAACAACCAGTGATTATAATGAATACAGGTCTAGGCAAACCGAAAACAGTTGTATAGTGCACGAACTTAAGTGAGTTTGATTTATCCCGAATGGTGGAAATCTGAATTGATTTTGTATTATTCAACTTAAACAATGATTTAAATTCTTCTTTTAAAATAAAATTAACAATTGTCGCCGAAGAAGCTTCCACAGTTACCGTCTTCGTTTCGCTGTGATACCTAACATGAAATTAATTAGATGAGGTTTAAGAGAAAAAAGTTTCGTACCCTATTTTTGACGCTGAAATATTATATTTTCCCGGAATGAGTAATCTCCAATAATCACCCAAGGATGAAGATTTCACATCATGATTAATACCGTTTACGTGTATAGTTGCGTTGCTAATAGGATTACCATTTTTATCAAAAATAAAACCTTTAACACCTTTGTGAACTTCTTCCATGAATGAAATCAGAGCTCTTTTATTCTGGTCCCAATAATCAGGCAAAGTTTTGGCGTAGGGATATTTGAAACAACCCATCTCGATTGTGACTTCAAAACAGTTTGAATGGAGGTAGTTGTAGTCTTGCATTCCACCATAAATTAAATACCACTTTGCGCCATTAGTAATACCATTTGAAAACTTTTCATTCATTAACTTACTACCACATTCGCCGTTGCATGGAGTTCCTAGATGCATTGTTTTGTGGTTCTGCAAAAGATATCAAGTTAATAGTAAGTTCTTTTAATATTCTCTCGCAATATTTTACAATAGTAATAAAGACTTACTTTTCACCACTATAGCAGCATTTCAAATAAAGATCAAATTAAACGAAACACAACAAATGATAAGAACCGTTACCTTTGAATATACGAGAGCCAAATGTTTAAAGAGCTCGTCATCAGGACTTTTACTATAAACTTGTTCTTTTTCATCTTTATTAGCATCAAATGGGTAATTGGCTACCAAAGAGCCACCATGTAGACTTGCTGACAAAACAAATGGGTATTGTTGTAACCAGTGCATAACAGCCTCAGTTTCAGGCTCAAATGATTTGCTCATATTACGATACTGATCAGGAAAGTTTCGATTTAAATCGACATCGTGAGCATTACTTCTTCCAATTTCGGAATTACAATCACCTTCTGAAGAGAAGGCATAACCATCCGGATTCAGACTTGGCAGGATATGGATACGAGTCGAATTCACTAGTCTTGTGATTGTTTCATTTCTTGAGTAGCCTTCAAGTAACAATTGAATTAACACTAATAACATTTCTCGTCCAACAACTTCATTTCCATGAATATTCGCAACATATTTAAACTCTGGTTCTCCAGGCTCATGAATACCGGGATTATCACTTATTTCCATCACCAAAAGCTCTCTATGTTGAACAGATTTTCCGATACTGTATAATCGGGAAATATGTTTGTATTTTTGATTATATGTCTCCAAGAACCGTTTTAACTCTACATAATTATGATGTTTGAAATGAGGAGGTACAAGAAAGCCATCAGAATTTGTTTCTTTTGCGGTCGACACAATAGAAGATTCTGTATTAGTATAAGACTTGGTTTTCGATTGTTCAGATACATGAGCAATCGGCTTCTTTGACTCAATAGGAATTAGATTGATTTCCATTAATTTCGGAGAGTGGGAGTTGTCTACTTCAACGTTAAATAAAGTCAAAGTCTCATATCCAATAGCTTCAATTGTGATATTGTAAGTTCCATTAAGCAATAATCTCCAAAATTCTCCATTTTTTGTTGTTGTAACATTATAATTAATTCCCATCACTTTAACGAAGGCTCGTTCAATTGGTTTTTTACTCTCTTTGTCTCTTACAACACCTTTAACTCCGATGTGAACCTATAGAATAAGAGTTTAAGAGATAGTTTTATTTTCACATTGAAACCTGTTCTATGAAACTCAGCAGTGCTTCTCGATTATTCTCCCACTCTTCTTTCAATTTACTTGCAAATGGATATTTGCAACAACTCAATTCCAAGGTTATTTCAAAGCAATTACTGTAAACATAGTTAAAATCTTGCATTCCTCCTAAAATAAATCAATTAAGCAGTGGACATGAGAAAAATGTACTAACCAGGAACATCGTACCACTTTGCACCATTTGTTATGCCATTTTCAAAGAAATCGTCAGGACAAACATTGCCTTTATGCATAGTACGATGATTCATTGAATAGGTAAGAGCTAAATGTTTGAACACAGCATTGTCAGGAGACAAACTTTGTTTACCAGATGCCGTGTGTTCAGCAGAGTCATCAAAAGGATAACTCGCAACTAGAGAACCTCCATGAAGACTGGCTGATAAGACAAATGGATTCGAAACAATCCAAGTCATAACAGCAACAGTTTCTTTTTGACGTTTCTTTAAATTTTCGATATCTTGGCCCGCATCATTGAACTGATCGGGAAAGTCACGATTCAAATCAACACCATTAGCGTTAGGACGGTGAGAAGAAATATTGTAGCCATCGCAATCACCTTCTTCGGCAGTTTCGAAGCCGTCCGGATTAATTGAATATAACAGGTGTATTTCGGTTGAGTCTATGATTTGGGTAACGCGTCGGTCTTTTTGATAATTTTCGAGCAAATAGTCGGTTAGAAAGATGAGCAATTGTCGTCCGACGGGCTCATTTCCGTGAATATTTGCCACGTATTTAAACATAGGTTTTCCCAATTCACGGCCGTTTGTATCTTTTGTGATTTTCAGCACCCAAAGTTGACGATTATTAACGCTTGTGCCGATCGAATAGAGCTGACACAAGTTGTGATGCACTGTGCTCACGTTCTTCAAGTAAGCGGTTAGTTCTTCTTGATGATAGTACTTCGTTACGAAATCGCTTTTGAAGTGATCGAACTTCACTCCGGTTTCCGACGCGACGATTGCATTGAAATTGCGATTACGGTTTCTGCTTTTCGTTTCCACGCTTTCAACGGGCAGCAAAAAGAATGAAAGCGAAGAGAGCAGCAGGAAAGCTACGAGAGAGTGGTGGCTGTGAAATCTTTGCAACAACCGTATTTTCATTTTGATTTAGTTTCGATTTTTGCTAATTTTAAAAAAACAAACACCGAAACCAGACGTCATTCGAAATGCAGTTCACGCCGCCGTCGATTGAAGGCAGCATCTAAACAGCGCACGCAGCGTTTCGATTCGGTCTCCGGTTTTCGGCCTCAAATCAAAAATCGTCGTCATCAGAAGACATCGGATTCACACAAACATCGATTCGTATTCTTCTATCTTCGCCAATGCGCGTGGTGTGAGCGACTGAAGGTTTCAGTCACTCAAGCCAGAGAGTGGTCTTCGGCGGACACCATCAACACGTGCTTTGTACACGAGTTATGCTCAAGAGTTTCTCGCGTTTAAATCGATTTTTTATCTCTCGTTTTAAACTTTTCGATTTCTTCAATAACCCATTCAAAATGACCGAATGCCAACCTTCTAAACGTATGCGACTCGAGGACCAAGAATCGAGTGATATCAATAAACAATCAGTTGAAGCATCGAATGTTTCTCCAAAAGTTGTGGAAAGTCTAAACGAAGATTCTGATTGTTTTGAACATCTAAAAGTAATAGAATCAGATGCTTGTATCACATTGTTTTTAGGTACACACAAAGGATTTTCCGGTATTCTCAAAGAAAGATATTCCGACTTTGTCGTCCACGAGATTACTGAATGCGGGAAAATTGTTACTTTGGACGACTTAAGTCTGCCGCGAGAGGAGAGTGAATTTGAATTTAATCAATCCTTAGATTCGTTTTTAACAAAAGAGATTTGGTCTGACATTGAGAAAATTGATGAAAACAAAGTTGGAGAAGTTTTGATCGATGTTACAGAAGCTGACAAAGAAGTTAGAACGGCAATTCATCGCAGCATTTCGGATCGCTTCCCTCTTTTGGACACGAATACAATTGGCGATGAAACTAAAAAGCATATAAAAGTAACTTTAAAAAACAAAAATAGTAGAGTTCACCGTAAATGGCCGTCTAATCGTCCAGATTATATTCATTTTACGCTTTACCAGGAAAACAGAGGCACTTTTGATGCCTTGTTCGCTCTTTCAAAACTTTTGAATATAAGAGTGAAAAGGTTTCAAACAGCTGGTTGCAAAGATAAAAGATCGATTTCATCTCAGAGAGTATCTGTTTACCGAATCCCTCCTGAGTTGCTTTTAAGTACAAATAATACGAGTATGAATTATGTTCAACCTTTTGCTGTTGGGAACATTGAATATTGCAAAAATAAACTTAAGCTAGGAGAACTTGAGGGTAATAAATTTGATATTGTTCTAAAAAATGTTAAATTCGATAAAGAAGAAGATATAGAAGAATCAATCAAGTCTCTAAGCACTAAAGGTTTCGTTAATTATTTTGGAACACAGAGATTCGGATTTAGAAATCTACCCACTCCACAAATAGGCATTTCAATACTCCGTGAAAATTGGGAAGAAGCAGTAAATCTTATTTTAAGCGAAAGGCCAGTTGATTTTAAACCTCATTTTAAAAGCGGAAATCAAGGTTTAAGCTTCAACGAATGTATTCGGATATGGAAGGAAACTAAAGACGCGAGAAAAGTGTACAAACAATTTACATGGAAAAATACCAACGAAGGAATTTTGTTAGAAGCTTTGGCAAAGCTTGCAAAATGTGGCCAAAGCAACAATTATTGTTCCGCACTTTCATGCCTCCCGAGAAACAATAGGACTATGTATATGCACGCTTACCAAAGCTTAATATGGAACAAATTAGCTAATTATCGTCTTGAAAAATATGGATACAATGTTGTGCCTGGAGACTTATTGGTTTTTGATGAACATTCTGAAAATAATAACGAATTAGATGAAGAAGTTGATGAAAACGACGACATAAATGATGAGACCACTGTAGAGAAAATCAAAACAGAGCCAGTAATTGCAGATGAAAGCAACATAAGTAAGGCAACGATGTTCAATGTTGTACTTCCAATCGTGGGTTCAAAAATAAAATTACCTGAAAATAGTGTGAAGCAAAAGTTGATGGATCTACTCGCTGCCGATGGACTTAGCATAGAAAGTTTCAATAAACGCAGTAAAATCAACATGCTTTTTGGTGCATATCGAAAATTGATTGAATTACCTAAAGACTTGACATGGTCTCTTCATTCGTACGAGGACTACTGTGTACAAGTATTAAAAACCGACTTACAAACATTAAACAATGTTCCATGTGAGCTTCCGTCAAATGGGACAAAAAAGCTTGTAAAATTAAGCTTTTCGTTACCCTCTTCGACTTATGCAACTGTTGTTATTCGCGAACTCTTGAAAAAAGATATTGTGAAGCTTTCTCTTACAGGCGTTAAATAAAATAGTTGTAAAAGGCTATAATATATAAATCTCAATTTGTACACATAATTACAGCTCTGTAATAACAAACGCTAAGTTAAAGGTGCGCAACTAAAGTAGTATTAAATCAACAAGATTAGATTTCGGTTGCGTGATTTCTTCAGGAAAATAATCAACTAACGTATCGAAAACTTTCGTTCTATTTTTATAACAATTATGACTGTCGTACTCAGAGATTGATTCATTTTTCTGAGTATTCTCCTTAAACATTAATGATGCCAAAAGCTGAAACTAAGATTGAAATTAAATTAAAATCGCAATATTTATCACAAACATTGAGTTACCATTTTTTGTTCTTCAGCGTCCGAATGATCAAAAGTTTCGGATAGCTCAGATTGCAAATACTGCACAGCTTCTAAAGGATTTTCAGCAATTATTTCTTTAAAATGTTGTTCTCGAATCAATTTTTTACAGTTCCTCAATAATTCGCTCTTTGATAACCGGGTGAGCTAAAGAAAAAGGAATATGATATTTTATATGCAAATTATTTTTTTTTTTGGCTTACTTTCAGGGTCCAAAAGTCATCAAGACGCACTTTTGGCAAATGACTGCGGCCGGGATTTCCTCCAAAAAGATAATGAATCTTTTTTATATTATCATAAACAAGTTGATGAGCAAAACGAGGGCAAGGCTCAGACTTCTCGTTAACAACGCTATTACACATACTATCATTTTTATAGATACACGACCATCGATTTTGCAATATGTCATAAACCCAAAATGAGTTCTTTACAGAATCTTCGCGTTTATCTTTATCTTTGTTCAATCCCTATTAAGAGAGAACTTAATTATTGTGTGCTTACTATGTTTCAACGAACCGACAGAACGTGAATCTCGTTGAGTTCTGCATCCAGCGTAGCTCTTTGAGTGAATCCAGCTGCGGGCACTTCAGAGTGTTCGCCATCGCATATAACATTAATTTCATGGGTATCAACATTGTAAGTGAAGAAATCGCTGAGATATTCCTTCTGACGTTGACCGGCAAATATGTAAAGCGATCTTAACTTTTCATGGAAAAGCATTGAGTGACCGATACGAGACTTGATGCCCTGATTTCCTTGGGGACTGGATGTTGATGAAATATCATCGCATAACTTATGCCACATGTTTGTTGGCACATGATACGAAAAAAGTCCGCTAAAGTTAGGTTGATCAGGACAAGACGTATGTCTTTCATCGGTAACATTTGGGCTAAAGAAATCAATCATTTTTGAGAAGGTTGTCATTCATCTTACCTTAAAATCCTTCCTCCAAAAACATAGAGTGTATTCTTCTCCACATCTAAACACATTTGATGATCGAAAACTAATTTTGGACCACCCATCGCAGCCGTGTCATCCGTTATAAGTTGCCATTTATTTGCTTCCGTATCATAAACATAGAAATCGCTCTGAAAGAAGTAATCTGTTAAGAACTAATAAAAATTTAATGAAACTTGCCTTCAGATTTTCAGAAGAACGGATAGCGGAATCAAGATAACGTCCCAAAAGGAAGATCTTCTTCCGCTGAGGATCGAGGCACATTTTGTGGCAAGATCTAGCGGATGGACCACCTTCTAAAGAAGTGTCTTTAGAAATACAAATCCATTCACTTTTTGCTATGTTATAACACCACAAATCAGCTAAATCTTGACTACCGTCCCAGCCTCCGTAAAGATAAATGGTCTCGGAATAAGGATCTATACACATTTGATGACCTCCTCTCATTCCAGGGCGAACATTATTAGATGCAGGATTTATAGGCATCCACTTTGGTTTATAAGCTTGTTTTCTAATATACTCATCGAAAAGACCTTTGCAAGCAGTTTCTTCCAAGAGCTCTTCAGTAGCCTTAAAATCTCCTCTAACAACGAGAAGTTCATGAAGCTTAGTTAACAATTCATCTTCGAGTTGAACCCTCGTTCGTTTCTGAAGAGATTCGAATACTTCTGTGTAATTGTGCTGTCGGAAGTGTTTTAAACAAAGACGAATGGCTTCACGCTCCCTGTAGTGATTAAACCAAATAAGGGATTCTTTAACCACTGAAGGGTCATCGTTTCCTTTCAATTGAATGTGCCATATACTGAAATTGAAGCTGGGACCCCAAGATTGAATTGGGGTTATCTTAATGAAACGACACGGAAACAAGTGAGCTTTGATCGTGTGTTTGAGAGTGAACGTCTCGGGCTGGCTGTCATTTTTCAAACCGCTGAAAGAAATCGAATTAAATAATGCGAAAGGGAAAGCAAAGAAGAGTAAGAAACCTGTCCAAAAGTTCAATCATTGTGCTGTCTGTCATTCCTCCGCTAACTTTGAACTTCTTTAGGTTACAGACGTGAGTTTTCTCGTATTTGCCGAAAGTGATCTCTTTGACGATTGCCGCGCGTTCCAATTTCAGCACCAAAAACTGCGGAGGATGATTCGTTTCGGACGACCATCGTGACGACTGATCGTTGGGACGGTCCCAAAGAATGTTTCTGCGAACGAGTTAAAATGAGCGCATCGAACGGTCGAATGGCGGACGTACTCTGCGACGTAAGTGGAGGAGAAACTTGAACACTGGTGGATTGCGTACTTCAAAACACGGACGTCATTCATTCCAAATTCACGACGCTTCCGAATTTATTCTTTCATTTCGTGACTCTTTCTCTTCTCTCGTCTCGACTTTCGAGTCAACAGCGCGCAGAGAGCGCCACGAGTGTGAATGCACTCACTCGATGCGCTCGCTCGGTGCAGCGCGCAATGCATCACTCGACGCACCGAGCCGCGCTCGTTCGACCGAGGCGCGAACGCGTTCCTTGCCAATCATTTCTCCTCTTTTCTCCACTTTTCTCAGCTTCAATCTCAATTCAATTCGCTTTCTCACCTCCGTTTGCCCCATCATTAAAAACCAACTTGATGCGCACACTTTTTCCCAAACTTTCAAACGCAGCACGTATACATTACACGCTTTCTTAAATTAACTCTGCGTTCTAAAGTAGTTCAGAAAAAGAAAGCGTGCATTCTGCGTTTGCCAGCTTTAAAACTGTTAGCTTTTACCATAAGTTTCAGCAACACATCATTATAAATTCTGAATCATTAGTAAATGCAAGCGAGCGCTTTGTCTTCTGCTGCAAAATTCACACGATTTTAATTTTGAATGAATTAAATCGATTATAGTTTCAAACAAGTTTGTCTGTCTATTCAAATTTGTAACAAAATAGCTCTCCACAATAAATAGCTTTTAAATACAAGAAATGAGAAGCTCTCGAAAAAGGCAAAATGCCAATTAAGACAATGGTGCATTGTTGAACAGAAAAGTTCCTTTCCATTGAGCTTTGATTGCTCAGATCATTATTATTCACTTTCTGTTTTCAAATGCTTTTGATATTTTTAGTTTAAAAGCAAATGAAAACGAAGAGAAATTAAAAAATGAATAAAGTTCTATACTTGGACCAGTATTCTTTAATTTATTTATAAACTATGTCAAGGATTTAAATATCTGCGGTAAACTTTACTGTTTTGCAAATAATATGACGCTGATTGTCAGAAGTAAATGCAAGAAGGAGTTGGAGATTTTAACAAATAGTAAAATAAATGAGTGGTTCAAGTTAAACGATTTTACACCAAATTTCTCAAAATGCCATTTTATGATTATTGGCACAAAAGATTTCCCACAATTTTCATTGAATAGCAAAATATTTCGATTGATACAAGAGAATCACTCAAAATACTGGGAGTTTGGTTTGATAGTATTCTTAATTTTGAAATATATGTTGACAATACATGTACTAAGTTAGCTCGTCAAATTGAATTTTACGTCGCATCTCTAAATTCTACTGAAAAATATATTTAAAAATATTTACCATTTATTTTATTTTCATTGGTTGAGAGCAAGCTCTTTTATGGAGCAATAATCTGGGGATTTACGTATGAAAAAATATTAATCGTATCAAAAAAAAAAGATTGAGAATGAAGCTCTAAAGATGATTGATGCGAGTGCATCAATGCGATGTTTACGAAGCAATTTAAGAATATTCTCGATAGAGGAGTTTGTGTCAAATATCGATCGCTTATTTACATTTTATAAATCAATCAATGGACTTTTTGCGATAATGACGTATTCGTTAATAAAACAAGCAGCAGGACGAGATCAGATGGTTTGAATCTTTTAGAATTACCTCACTTTAAATATAATTATTGCCGAAACTCAATATTTTACAAAGAAGTTAAAATGTAGAATCAACTCCCTCTTAAAGCTCGACAACCGACTACACTAAAAAAATTAAAAAAGCTGCTAAAGATCTCATCTTTAACATCGAATGATGCAAGTATATGTTTTACAAGGGCCCAATGTTAGATTAGTTTTAAACTAAATTGGCTATCCTTTGAAATAAATAAATAAAGTAAACTCACGAAACAACTTAAATTTATGTTTAATATTTGATCCTTTTGAGTATGATTCAGCTTTCAGAGAGTATCACTCTTTAAAGTGTTTACAAATTAAATTGAAAAACTAAAAACTAAGCTTTTAACACACACTCTCTATGAGTTATTTATACATTTTATCTTAACCGTATTAATAAGCTAGTAAGTGAATAAAATTTTTTACTTATTCCTGATTTCCATAAAACATCTCATAGACCTAAAAAAAACTCATAGTCCAGTAGCAACAATGAAAATTAAAAAAAAAAGAATTTGAAAAGAAAGAATTTCAAAGAAACTTTAAAGAAAGCTTTAGCATATGGGATCGTTTTTTTGTTCTACTCTGTACTTTTCAGTCGCTCAAATCTTAAACAAGTTTTGAGCAATCGAATCGTGACTTCGCCGACAGAGGGCACGTTCGAAGTATAAACTGCACGTGTGAAAAGTGTGGCGAAAAGCGCAAAAATGGCGAAAATCAGCGACAAGACATTAATGCGAAAATTGAAGAAAAGGCAATTGAAGAAAGAAGAAAAGCGGAAGCAAATCGCGAGCAATGATTCGATCGAAGAGCGCGACTCACGATCTTCTGCCGAATGCGAATCCACCACTCACTCGAGTACGAAACGATCGGCTGAAGACGACATCATCGACATGATCGACGAAATGAACACAAGTTTGTCTCGTTTTTATCTCCTTTTTCTAATATTTATTTTTTACTTTCAGAAAAATTGAAAGTTGAAACGAATGCAAGTCAGAATCATGTGCACGATGATGATAATACGCCATCTTTAAGCACCATTCCGTTAAACATACTCTCAGAAAATAAATTTGAGGAACTTGCAAACAGTGTTTCTGAACAAACTCTCAAAGCAATCAAAGAAATGGGCTTCGTTCGAATGACTGAAATTCAAGCCAAGAGTATTCCTTATTTGCTTGACGGAAAGTAAGTAATTGGTGTCAATTTTTTTTATTTTGAGTTTTAACGCAAAATAATTGCTATTGAAACTTAAAGGGATCTCGTTGGTTCTGCGAAAACGGGCAGTGGAAAAACAATTGCATTTTTATTACCTGCTATTGAGTTGATGTATAAGCTTCGATTCATGCCGCGAAACGGTACTGGAGTTATTATCATCTCTCCTACCCGTGAGTTGTCAATGCAAACGTTTGGAGTTTTGAAAGACCTGCTTAAGTTTCACTCCCACACTTATGGACTAATAATGGGCGGCACGAACAGGCAATCAGAAGCGCAAAAACTAGCAAAAGGTGTCAACATTTTGGTTGCAACACCTGGTCGTCTTCTTGACCACCTTCAAAATACAAAACAATTTTTATTTAAAAATCTCCAATGCTTGATTATCGATGAAGCTGATCGTATTTTGGATATTGGTTTTGAGGAAGAAATGAAACAAATTCTTCGATTATTACCAAAAAGAAGGCAAACGATGCTTTTTAGCGCAACCCTTTCAGAAAAGACAAATGATTTAATTAGTGCAGCATTAAAAAGCGAACCGATTTATGTTGGAGTTAAAGAAGAAACAGAACAAGCTACTGTTGAGGGACTTGAGCAAGGATATGTGATAGGACCTAGTGATAAGCGCTTTCTGCTTTTGTTCACTTTTTTAAAGAAAAATCGCAACAAAAAAGTAATGGTGTTTTTCAGTTCGTGTATGTCGGTTAAATTTCATCACGAATTGTTAAATTACATCGATTTGCCTGTAATGTGTATTCATGTAAGAAATATTTTTTATCTGATTTTTATTTTTTACTTAATCTGATTTCGCAATTTTAATCAAAAGGGCAAACAGAAGCAAACGAAGCGAACAACAACATTTTTTCAATTCTGTAACGCTGATTCTGGCATTTTGCTCTGCACTGATGTTGCAGCAAGAGGCTTAGACATTCCGCAGGTTGATTGGATCGTTCAATATGATCCACCTGATGATCCAAAGGTAAAATTTTAATTGAAAAACTTTGAGAGTTGATTTTCATCCACATTTACACTTGGAATGCTTTATTTGTTTTATTTTTA
The DNA here is from genome assembly GCA_003675995.1 of Dinothrombium tinctorium. Classification (NCBI taxonomy): domain Eukaryota; kingdom Metazoa; phylum Arthropoda; class Arachnida; order Trombidiformes; family Trombidiidae; genus Dinothrombium; species Dinothrombium tinctorium. The sequence goes on along the minus strand of NCKU01002504.1, from coordinate 5,333 downwards.
ATGATTTAAATAATTCTCTCAATTAAGGAATATATTCATCGTGTGGGTCGTACTGCTCGTGGTGAAGGAGGCCGTGGCCATGCTTTACTTATTTTAAGACCGGAAGAGTTGGGATTTCTTCGCTATCTTAAAGAAGCAAAAATACCATTATTAGAATTTGAGTTTTCTTGGAATAAAGTTGCAAATATTCAACCTCAGGTACTTCTTTTGAATTATTTCGATGATCTTACATTTTATTTACAGTTAGAGAAACTAATATCAAAAAACTACTTTTTAAATTTGTCTGCCAAAGAAGCATATAAAGCATATATTCGCGCATATGATTCTCATCACCTCAAAGATATATTTAACATCGAAACTCTTGATTTGGTCGCAGTTGCCAAATCATTTGGCTTCTCTGTTCCTCCATTCGTTGATTTGCGTAAGTCTTTAAATGATTAATACACTCATCTATCAAAAAATGCATTTCAGCGGTTTCTGGAATGAAGAAAGGTGCAAAAGTGAAGAAAAAAGGTCGAAACACAAATTACGTTTTGCCTTCGATGGGTCCTAAGAAGAAAGCTGAGAAGTCAATTATATTTAAAGCTGTACCGATTAATAAGGATCGACGTCAATTCGTGAGATAATATTAAGCCAAACTGTATTAAATTAAATTATAACTTTTATAAAATCCACCAGTTTATCGCACTTTTCGTTTTGTTTTCTTTATTCACCTAACGTTACTTGAATTTTATATAAAATTTTTACCATTTGAAGAATCTTTATTTTATCGAACAAATCCAAAAGTAAATCCTACGGGTGAAGCAACCGCCGAGTATAGTTAGTACGTTACTCCCTTTATTCGAATGTTTCTTTCCAACATCAAAGCCGCTTTAAATCACGAAAGTGTGAAGCGTTTCTTTTTCTATTTTTGTTCTTGAACAAAATTTAATACAAAGACACCGAATAGAATTTTTGAAGAGAACCATTCTGTAGATCGTGGATCTCTTGCAACGCATAATAAACAAGGCGATAAAACAAACTTCTCTTTGCGACCGTCAATTAACTCGTATAAACACAGCGTGATTTATTAGGTAAATTTATCATCGTGTTTTTATTAAGCATTTAGCTCAAAGCAAGCTTTGAGCGAAGCCAAGTCAGCAGTCACCTTTGATCAAATCTCGATTTAATCACTTTCGTGGTGCAATTTTCCACAAAATTCTCAAAAGTTTACACAACAAAATCGTCTTCGAATTCTTTTGTTCGCCACCAAATAATAGTTCTTCGCAAAATTTAAGAAAATTTTGGTATTTAAACATTTTTTGTGTTGATAAATGCATTTCGTGCAAAAAATTTGACACATTTTCACGTGGGATTTACAGCCACACTCGCAGACCCGCAGTCGCTACCGTTATTTGCGGAGGACGTTTTCGCTCTTAAATCAATTCACTGTTATTCACGTTTATTTCCTTATAGCATTGCCAATATATATTCACGTCACTCTCCCTTGAATCTTGCAAGATCGATAAACTAGGGTAAACACCGAGGTAACGGTTGAGTCGTCTTAATAGCAACATTTCGATTTAGCATTGTGTGCATAAAACTTGAATCTATTTAATCATTTATTTGGCACTCGCGAATACACTAGCAAGCAAGAGCAATAGATCGATCATCTTAGCTGCGGGCAGACATCAATTACTGAAACTCTTTAGTAAATGCACAAGTTTTCGATACAAAATAAAGAGGTTGATTCGAAAAAGCTTTCACTAGTGTATTGCGAAATAAAGACAAAATTTAGGCGAGACGTTAAATTCCTTTTTTGGAAATTATACGTTAAACTGCTAATTTTAGGATTATTGTTGTGGCACTTTACCTCTTTACTGAATTCTCTTCCTTTTTACTTTCACAATGAATTTTTTACTGTTTTTGCATGTTTAAATAATTTTTAATTTGCTTTTAGAAAAGTTTACGGCAAATAATGATTTGCTTTGGGAAATACGCAATAAGATCGCTACGCAATAAGAAAAAATTTTATGCTCGATTTTAATGGACACTTTGTTATTATTTAATGTGTTCGCTTATAGCTAAAATTTTCGATGCGTAAATGTACTACCGTCGTCAGAAAAAAGTTTCCTACAGCTAAAGTAATACTTCACTGCATTTCATAAAAAGTCACACTGGACATGGTTAATTTTGATTTATTTACACAGAAATGTGGTTTCAAAGCACTGTTTTATTTAATTCACTTTTGTGATAATGCCACAATGCTTAGACATGACGAAAATTAAAATCATGAAAAATCGCGAAAATGACTCTGAAGTTAATAATCGCGTAGTGCAGGTTTTTCGATTCTGACATTGAGAAAATGGTTAAAATGGTGGCAAACAGAGCAAACAATCAAATGTAAAAATATAAGCAATCAAAAAAGAGTCTACAAAACTTTCATAGAGATATGTTTTGACAGAGATCCTATCTTCATGTTCTTATTAAACTTATTGTATTTTTGATTAAAAATATTATTTTAAAAATAATTAAAATAATGCCATTTCTGTGTTACGTTTCGTGTTATGCAGTAAAGTATGCTTTGCGCTGTAGGAAACTTTTTTCTATCCCCGGTTGTACACAATTTGAACAAAAATAGCGAAAGATTCTTCGCAATAAAAAGTTATTTGATTTTAATAGGTAGTACTATTTACTTTAATAATATTTTTATCAATTTATAAGCTATTCTCACTCTCTTATATAAGAATAGAATCTCTCTATAACAAACACAGTCGTTTCGAAAAAATATTTGGTTTCAAAAGATGTTTATATCAGTGAAATAGAGCAAAATTTTTTAATAAAACTAAATGCGAAAAAAAGGTGAGTAGTGTGGATTCCTTCTTGATAATAAAAATCTTGAATTTTTTGAAGTTAGTCATATCGCTCTTTTCGTTCGTTTACATCGTTTTTATTCGTAAATAAAACGTTTGTTTTGTTTCAAATATCGTTTTAATTTATTATTTACATTATGTAATTCTGATTTAAATAAAAAAATTCACAAATTTCTCGCTAAAAAGAACTAAAATCAATTAAACTTTGAGAACACAATGCATCAATAAAGATATACGACGAATTACTTTCGAGACGCTCCATGGTTTTTATTGAATAGATCAATCATAAAAAATTTTATCTTTTCATTCATATTTTCATTTTAATTTTTATGTTAGGAAGATGGATAGAAACGTGATCCTGTTAAAAACAATTCTCACAGGACGTTATTGCAGAGTTTTATCAGAAACCGCAGTAAAACGTTCAAATAGACTAATACGGAAATGTTGTCAGAAAAGGATATGAGTTTTTGCTTCTTCCAGATCTAACATCGTTTACTATATGCCGATCCTTTTGGCGTGGCATATGTTTAATATTTTTCATTTTTTGACAGAAAAACTATGGTCTACTATAATATTTTTCGAGATGATCAGCAATCCGGTTGAAACGGCGTTTGCTTCAACGATAAATAAACTTTTACTTTTTTTGATCGATTTTTTAGCATAAGATTAGATAAGAACCAGAGGAATCACAAAATTCAACCTCAATATCAATTTTAAATTTACTCAAAAATATAAGATTACAGGTAGATGAATGTAATAGGTAACTTTAACAACAAAAATAATTTACGAATTTCTCATTTATTTGAAGTAACAAATAAAAATAAAATAAAAGAGATAACTTCACGAAAAACTTATTATTTATAATGATTTTCTGAGCTTAACTCAATAATAAATCCGAAACGCTTTTGTACTAAGCATTTTCGCAATATTTTTCGACACACAACATACACATTTTGTCAATTTAAAGCTACAAAAACGCCGATCCATTGTAATAAGTATCCAGCTTTTCTTAATCTTTCAAACTTCACTTAGTTTTATCTTCATTTAGGAGCCAAAAAAAAAACATTGAGGATAAAAAGAAACATTAATGGCTGTTATTTTGAAATATGGATAAAAAAGAACCAAAAAGCATTAGATCTGGCTATTTGCCTAATAATTTCAACTTAAGATCATCTTAAGATTATGATTGTTGACTGGAAAATATTTTTTAATTCGATCATAACTCAATTCTTCCCACAATAAAGTTTTTGATCTTGAATTTAATGAAGGTAATATACTTATACGTACAACGTGATTTTTTTTAATATGCTCAAAGTATAAATTTTATTTTAATATTATGATGGAGGTGGAAAAAAACAAATTAACCGCATTGCATTTGTAACGGGCAATGCAACATTTCTTGTACTTGCATTTTAATAAGCAGCTCATTAAAAAATTTATAATGAAAATTGGTTGGCAGCTTGCTTCTATAAACCTAATTAAATATTTTTTTAAAGATAAGCAGTTAATTGAAATGAAAGTGTTTCAAATAAAAAGTGAAAATTGTGTTTTCCTTCTCCTCATTAAAAGTGCTAATTAAAAATTTTTTACTTTATTCAGAGAAAGTTTAAGTGCGCTTAAATACAAACCAAAAGATTTACAATCATTTTAATAAAATCTGTTTGAAACGAAGCAAAAAAGTTTTTGAATGAGTTTAAACTAACTGTGCCCATTTAGCAAATTATGAACAAGTATTTTCAGAGCATAAATTATCATTTTAAAAAAAATGATTTATTTTTCACAATTTTTCGACATTGAAAATTGAGATCATTTTGAGTAAGTTAAGTTCGGACAGCTATTAAATGTAGCTGAAGCGAAATAAATAATGAAGAAATCGGAATCAAAGTTCAAAAGCAAAAAGCGCAAAAACAACGCTGGTAAATGGTAAACGTTAGAAAATGGTAAATGTTTAAACGCGTGTAAATTTTCGTACTTCAATCATTTGAAAATTTAACACGGACGACCAAATCGTCTAGTGCCAATGAGATAGCGATGCTTTTGCTTGAAAAACTGCTAAATGAACATTTAGGTCTTATGTCAAAAATTGCAGAGTTTTAGAATTGATATCGACTTCAATTTTTGAAATTAATATGAAACTTTCTGAAAAACGAAATATATCCGCGTTATTTAATCCTATTTGAATGATGTTTGAAAGTTCACAAGCATTGATATCATATGCCAGTGTGATTTCAAATAGATTGAGAAACGTCTTTAAAGTAGGAAATTAAAAAATATGACAAGCAGAGGTTTTTGACTGTCCCAACTATTCGATGACCAAACAAATTTTTGTGTTCATTTGCGGCTGAGAAAAACGAGGGAAACGTCCAAATGTTAATTGTTAATAAATATATTAAATATGTTTGTTTATATTAAATTTGATAAATTTTAAGTTTTTATGGATTTTACTTTTTTCTATAAAAAATGAATTGCGATTTTCAAATG
>NCKU01002503.1:0-18892 GCA_003675995.1 Dinothrombium tinctorium | reverse complement strand
CTCTCTCTCTCTCTCTCTCTCTCTCTCTCTCTCTCTTCCTTTCTCTCCGTTTCTCTATCTCTCGAAATGAAAGCGAAAAAGACACATAATATATTTCTCCATAGAAATCTATGATTAAAGCGAAGAACTGCACGGCGAAGAGAAATGTTGTAATTTTGAAAGCAAACAACACGTCATTCGCTTTTTACGTCGGTTATACATTTTCGTTTTTAGCGAAGTTTTGAAAAGGGCCGCAAAAAAATGGATCATATTAAACAATGAATGAAAAGCGAAGTGAAAGCGAGAGCGAGCGAGTGGGTGAGCAACAACAACATTTTTTTATGCATTCGTCTTTGAACGCGATTTCGGGAGGGTGCGAGTGATGAAATGCATGTAATATAGAAATATATTGCTTTGTGCCGCGATTTAAAAGCTAGGTAATAAAATCAGCGCAAACAGCGTTCACTGATTCAATAAAGCAACATTACATTTTGCTTTGGTTTTCACTTTTAAAGCTTTACTTATGAAAAATAACGCTGTCACATATTTTCGTACACAGTTTCACTTTTTCGATTTGCATTTTTTATTCATTTTTTTGTAAAAAAAAGTTTTTCTCGAGAAAAAAAATGAAAATAAAATTCAAAAGAAAACTTCAAAACGCCATCTTTTAATTTGACTTTTTTTGTGGATCCGAAAATTTATCGTCTCGTTTTTATGAATTTTTAAATATAGATTCGCCAAATAGCAAATTCGATAAGTTGTTTTGCATCTCGAGCATTTAATTTTCAAAGAAATTACTTCTTTCCGAACGCACAGTTTTTCATTTCACTTTCTTTAACGCGTTTATATTTATACAAAAAAGCAAAAGAAAGAAAAAAATTTTTATTGCATTACATTTTGGACTAGATTAAAAATTATTATTTGCTCTTTTGCGCTCGCATTTTCGCGAGAAACAATTTCACGTTTCACTGAATACTCGCGAGCTTCTCTTTTCTCACGATTTCGCTAAATCCGAGTTGCTACTTTACAAGTTAAAAAGCGACGAGAGAAACTTTTTCGTTTTATTTTCATTGCTGAAAAAAAGCGGCAAACGAAAAATGATTTTGCTTGAGCGCAAATATTTTTTTTAAAATTTAAACCAAACAATACGCGCTTTTGGTGCATAATAAACGAATCAATCATTTCTAATGCTTGTTCATTTGTGAAAAGCATTTCTATGCCATTTGATACAAACAAATATTTTCATGAATCGTGCGAAAATTAATTATAGGTTCGTATTAGGATGAAACTAATCGTGTCGATCGAATCAAGTGCGTCAGTTAAAATATTCAAATTGAATGAAGCATGAACAATATGGAAAAAAAAATTATCAAAATTAAAAATTTCAAAAGAACATTTTTCAATAGATTAGAATTCAACTTCTCTTGAAACTTTTCAAACTTGCTCAAATAAAATTTAATTAATTATTTTAATGAAAATTGAAATTTTCTTTAATCTTTGAACATTTTTGAGAAATTATTAATTTACTGCCTTTTGTATTCTAAAAATCGAGCATTTAGCACGCTTTCAAAAATAAACAAAATTTTAACTTTTATAAATTCAAAACGATCCATTTATGTAAGTGAAAGCCATATAAAGTAAGATGTGTGCCTTTGTTCCTAAACAATGGTTATGCCATTACTTTGATTGGTGGTCGAATATCCGATTTGAGAACTTTTTGTTCCCATATGTTGTATTTGCGATTTGCACCCATAAAAATTGCTATTAAAAGCTATTTTTCAAATCTTTATGGCATAAGAGCAATAATACTCTTAAATAACATTTCTTTGAATTAAATCTCTCAGAGATATCGTAGATCAAACTTCGTTTCCTCAGTCATTCGGAATTGTGTCATTGTATCAACAATTTTATCTTCGATTAAATGCATCAATCGCCTCGAGACATCGGAGCAGATCGAAATAAGGCGAAAGCCCCGAAAAGCGGCAAAAACTCAATCGCGTTTTGGCGTCAATTAAAGCGAAGAGAAAAGAATATTTTTTGCGAAACGCGTGAACAGCGAAAATGTTGGATTTTCTTGAATACAACGATGTATTCAAAGAGGACAGAGGCGCACTCGTAAGTTTACTGTTCTCTCACTGTTCGCTCAGCTCTCTATCCGCAGAATGGCGGTCGACTGAAAGTGACGAGTCAAGGCATTATTTTCAAAAACAACAAAACTGGAAAAGTGGAACAAATTCCGGGCGCAGACATCGAGAATTTGAATTGGCAGCGAATGTCGAATGGATTCGGTTTACGTGTCGTCTCTAAGTCCAATCTCTGGCGATTCGTCGGTTTCGTCGAATCCGATTACGAAAAATTGAACAAATTTTTCGATCACAATTTCAGTGTTGCTTTACAGCCAAAAGATTTCTGTTTGAAAGGCTGGAATTGGGGACAGGCTAATTTTAAAGAATCTGTGCTATCATTTGATATCGACAAACACAACACAGGTTAGCTTCTGAAATATCTCTTTAAATCCTGTTAGCATTTTCAATTGTTGTAAACGTTGGCGATGAAGGTTGTGTTTTTTACTGTAAAAGTCTATAACGATTAGTTATTCGATTTTTTATTGATAGCTTTTGAAGTGCCACTCAATAACGTTTCACATTGCACCACCGCCAAGAATGAAGTTACCTTAGAGTTTCATCAGAACGATGATGCTGCTGTTTCTTTAATGGAACTTCGTTTTCACATTCCGACGCAAAGCGATGGTATTGTTGACGATCCCGTTCAAGCATTTATGGAAGCCGTCTTGTCGAAGGCCAGCATCATTCAGGCCACTGGAGACGCGATTGCAACATTCAGTGAATTGCAGTGCTTAACTCCGAGAGGTCGTTATGACATCAAAATATTTCCAACGTTTATTCAACTTCACGGCAAAACTTTTGATTATAAGATTCCATTAACAACCATTCTTCGCTTATTTCGTTTGCCTCATAAAGACAATAGACAAGTGTTTTTTGTTCTCAGTTTGGATCCTCCCATTAAACAGGGACAAACGAGATACCATTTTCTCATTCTGTTGTTCAACAAAGATGATAATGTCAAACTTGAACTCACTGTTCCCGAGAAAGAGTTTCAAGAAAAATATGAAGGCAAATTGGATCAGGTCATGGAAGGCCCAACTGTGGAAGTTTTGGGAAAAATTATGAAAGCTATTGTGCAGCGGAAAATAACTGTTCCTGGTAGCATGGGAAGTGGAAACCCTGCTATAACTTGCTCTTACAGAGCTGGAGCTGGATTATTGTATCCACTTGAAAGAGGCTTTATTTATGTGCACAAACCACCAGTTCACATTCGATTCGAGGAAATACTGTCGATCAATTTTGCTCGTTCTGGAGGTTCTACGCGATCGTTTGACTTCGAAGTCGAAACCAAATCTGGTATAATTCACACGTTTAGTTCAATTGAAAAAGAAGAATATTCAAAATTGTATGATTTTGTAACCAGTAAAAATTTGAGAGTGAAAAATAGAGGAACGGAACCATCCCAACCAGAAACAGTGGCTGATGATCTAATTGATTCGGATCTCGAAGATGAACCTGATGCATATCTCGCGAGAGTGAAGCAAGAAGGACGAGATCGTGAAGCAGGTGATTCAGACGAATCAGACGAGTCATTCAATCCAGGAGATGATGATAGTGATGTTGCCGAAGAATTTGATTCGAATGCGTCTGAAAGTTCCTCATCTGAAGGAAGCGCCAGCGATGGAAAGCATAAAAAGGAAAAGAAGAAAGAGAAAGAAAAAGGTAAAGAAAAAGAAAAGGAAAAAGAAAAAGAGAAAAAGACGAAGAAAAAGAAAGAAAAGAAGTCGAAATCGAAAGATGCAAATAAGCCAAAGAAACCAATGACTGCTTATTTCCTGTGGTTGCAAGAAAACCGAGAGAAGTTGAAGAAAGATCATCCCAATTTGCCTTTAACAGAATTAACGAGAAAAGCAGCCGAAATATGGAAAGAGTCAATTAAAGACAAAAGTAAGTGGGAGAAAGAGGCGCAAGAGCTGAAGAAAAAATATGAGAGAGACATGGCTGCATACAAAGCTAGTGGCGGTGGCAGCGAAGTTGTTGAGAAGAAAGGCAAATCAGATAAATCAGACAAGAAAGAAAAATCGAAAAGTTCTCCGAAAATTAAAAGCGGATCTGGTTCTGGTTTCAAAAGCAGAGAATATATAGACGACGATGATTCGAGTAGTGCAGAGGAAGAAAGAAAAAGACCGGAACCCGTGAAGAGAAAGAAAAAATCGTCATCTTCGGAAGACTCTTCGGATTAATTCAATTTAACCATTGTTTAATTATGTCGAGAAAATAAACTACAAAATGAATGTAAACTATCGATTCGTGAGGTATCGAACGTATGTATTTTAAAAGTTTTCAAAAAATCACCGACTTTGAAGACTTAGAATCGAAGCGACGAGAGGCACTTTGTTAAGTAAATGTTCACAACTAAATTCACAGTTGTTCAAAAAATGCGACTCTTGCTTTGGTGGAGCCGGACTTTGTTCGCTTTAAAGTTGAATATTTATTGTCTCCTCTGCTTACATTCTCCTCGTGAATTCGATCCATCGGAGTCAGCCTTTCCTCCACTTTAAGCACTTGTATTTCACATTTAAGGTCACGCAACTGTTCCTGCAAGTTTCGACTCTTTTCAAGATATTCAATTCGCTCCTTTTCAATCTCCAACGAAAGTTTTTCGACATCTGCATCAGTGAGCAAGTCGTATGAAGCCGATGTAAGGTAAGTGTTAACGGGAGACACCGATGATGAAACAGCGTATCTGGGATATACGAACGATATCGCTGATGATGTTGATGTTATGGGAGAGAGGGTTGAAAGATGAATGGGAAGATTGTCATGCGGTGGCGGAGGCGGCGTCGTATTTGTGATCGTTTCACTTATTTGTAGCTCACGAAGAGAATTCATTCCTCCAGTATTGATGTGATCAACACTATTCGACAAATAATTGCCATCGACGGAGCTTAACCCATTAGTAGTAGGCTTGCTTCCGGCGATGTAAATATTTGTACCATTGACCTGTTGACTTTGTTGACCGCTAATTGGGTAACGAAAGAAGTTAAACAGTTTTTCTTTTGCGTCTCTTTCCGCAAGTTTAGCTTTGACCAATTCGTCTCTTAACTGTTCAGCTTCTTTCGCCCGTCGCTCATTTTCTTCGACCATTGTGCTGGCGAGGATTTCAGCCTCCGCGGCTTTTCGCTCCATCATAAACTTCTGTTCTTCGGTTTTAATTGCACTTATTTTAATTCTTTGAATCTCACCTTCAGCCTCGGCCGCCTTTTGCGAAAGAAGCATTGCCTCTTCCTCAGCGACACGAGCTTTTTCTGCAAAAAGCTCCGATGTTTCTTCAGATCTTCGCAGCGCTTCCTGCGCGAGTCGCGCTTCTTCTTGAAACTGTAGCAATCGTTGCTCCAGTTCCGCTTTCTCGCGCTCTGCCATTTCTCGCAATTGCTTCTCCCGAGTGAATTTGGCTCTTTCCATTTGCCTTCGCAACTTTTCCTCTCTCGCCTGCGCTTTCATTTGCTGGATCTCCATCGTGTCACTCTTTCGACGCCTCATAAACAAATCGTGGTTTCCAATGCAAAGGTCGAGAATCAGTTTATTCAGACGCGTTTTGGAAGAGTAAAATTGAAACGAAGGCGAATTGCGATCGACAGGTTTAATTGTGAACTTTTTGTCGTCGTAAGCGATGTTTCTGATTTCACTCCAGGGAAAAGTAATTTTCGGCGTGAGTTTGTTTCCTTTTTCATAAATATTTAAACCTAAGGTGGTCACTCCCAACCAAAGGTCGGACTCTTTCTTATTGTGAATCAAAAAGTAGTTCACTCCGTACATGTCCAAATCTTGAGCGATCTTCAAATACTCCATCTCAGCCTCGTCTCTGGTCATTCCTTTGTGATCAGCGTACCAAATTTTAATTTTGTCCTCCCACATTTCGGGTGTCATTTGATACTGATCGATCACCCGCTGCGGCAAAAGATCTTCGGCGTCGGCGAGCATTCCCGGTTTGTAGGTGGCCTCGTCGAAATCGCCGTACTTGGCTTGCACAGCGTACGAGGCGAGCAGCACGGATGCCTCCGGAGGGCAGTAGATGTCCATGTTGAGGATGGCTTGTTTTACTTGCAGAAAGAACAAGTGTTGCGTAAGCTCTTGAATCAACTCTTCAGCGACGTCTTCGGGAAAGAATTTCGCCAACAGCAGAAATGACATTTGCGAGCTTGGCTTCTCTTTGGCCGTGGGAGTGGACGACGCGACAGGCGACGAATTTGCCGAACTTTTCACAGTGACCGCAACGTCCTGATCGCAGATGCGTTTATCCATTTTCAGCCAAGCGATGTAGCCTTTTGTGTCCACATACTGCAGCCCGAAGAACCAAGTCTCGCGAAGTCCGATGGTTCGCGTAACTAAGTCGAACAGATCGCGTCCAGGTGCTCGGGCGTCGATGTCGAACATAAGCTGCGCGTCCATCGTACTGACCTCAACCGAGACCAGTTTCTTGCTGTATTTACCCAAAGTTTTCATTTTAAACGGCATCTCTTTTTGAAAAGCATCTATCCGCGGCCAACAAAAGTAGAAAACAGCGTTAACAGCATTCCGCGAGTATTTGAAACACTTTCTACCAGAGCTCAGCTCAAATCCTTCGCTTGCAATCAACGCATCACTGCGAACGCAATCGTTCGCTGCCTTCGTTTGTCATTCCTCGCTTATCGTTCGTTTCTGCGCCTATCGCTCTTCTCTTGCATTTTTCGCTTATTATTTCTAATATTTGAATGCATTCAATCAATTCTGCGACTTGCACAAAACGAGCGGCCTCGCTTCTCTCTCGCCAATTGACCGCATTCGCCAACTAATCGAGTCATTGTTTATGCTGCATAATCGTCATTTAAATTAATTTAAATTTAATTACGGGCGCAATTTTTAACGCTTCATATATTTAATTTTAAACGCTTCTTTCAATTGTTTTTCAATTTTGATTCAAAATAAAATCCGCAAACATCAAATTGGGAGTTCGTTCACGCGTTTCAAATGTTTTCAAACTTATGTTTAACTTTTTTTTACAGAAACAACAAAGAAGGCGATTTAGAAATAAGCTTTTAATTGCAAAGAAATAATACAAACTCAAAAATGGTCATTTGTGAGAATTAAATATGAGAAAACCTCACCTAAAAGTGGGGAGTTGAAGAAATTAATATTGAAAGCTTCTCTGCGTTTGTATGTCTTCCAATATTTGCCTCAACTCTTCGTCTTGAAACCTGCCCTCAAGACTCGGAATCAAAGCTTTCGCTTCTTCAGGCGTCTCCGGACACAAATTCGCCAATTGCGCGAATTCGAATTTATGCATTTTCTTCGACTGCAAAAGACTGCGAATGGCTGAGATGGTTTCGCGATTCTTGTAACGACTGAACCGCGAGCAATATTGCTTGGTTTTCATGAACACTTCCGACAATTCCTGCTCGTCTTCAACGCTCTCATTCTGTTGCTGTCTGTGCTCCAAAAGCATGTCCACTTCGCTGATCAGCAGTGTCTCCGCATTTTCGAACTCTTTCGGAAACTGCAATTCAGATGCGTCCTCTTCGAATGTCTCGTTGACGTGCGGCGGCAAAGAAGAAAGCGAAGAGGCCATCTTTACTTCTTTCTCGAATCAATCGCTTGATGAATTTTTGCAAAAATTGTGACGTTTGAAACGAGAACAAGTCGCTTTTTCCAGAAAAGTGAAAATCAAATCACAGACAAACTACTAACTTCGCGACGAAAATCGGCGACTCACAGAAGGCGCTAAAATCGGTGGCGGCGGCGTCGGCGGCGGCGTAATGGCGATCAGATCGCAGTAAAAACGAAACGTGAATCGAAAGCAAAAAGTGTGCGTTTTTTGCATTTATTTTCTAAAAAAGCGAAAGTAAAAGAAAACGAGAGAACGAATCGAGCAAAATGTCGCTTTCTCGGTCGGACATAATCGCGCTGTTTGTGAGAGCGGCCATTTTAGGTGCGTTCAGTTATTACAGTGTGAAGTACATTATCGACATAATCGATCCCACGAAAAAGCAAAAGAAAGAAGCACAAGAAAAGGTTTGTTCTCTTCTCTCTTTATCTCATTTCTTCTCGTTTCATTCTCTTCAAAGGCGGAAAAACTTTTGTCGCGATTCGGTCTCTCCGGTCTCGAGTTGCAACTTTCCGAATACGAGATGAGTATTGCGGCACAACTCGTCGATCCGCAAAGTATCGACGTTTCCTGGTCTGATATCGCTGGTTTAAACGATATCATCGAAGATTTAAAAGCCACCATCATTTTGCCGCTGCGAACACCGCAGTTATTTATAAAGTCTCAATTGCATCAGCCACCGAAAGGTGTGCTTCTTCACGGACCACCGGGTTGTGGCAAAACTATGATCGCGAAAGCCACTGCAAAAGAAGCAGGCGCACGATTTATTAATTTGGAAGTTCCCGCTTTGACCGACAAGTGGTACGGAGAGTCGCAAAAATTAGCAGCTGCAGTGTTTACTTTGGCTCTCAAGTTGCAACCCTGCATCATCTTTATCGACGAAATTGATTCATTCCTTCGTTCGCGCGATTCACACGATCACGAAGCTACAGCAATGATGAAAGCACAATTTATGATTCTCTGGGATGGTTTGGTTTCCGCCAAACACTGTCAGGTTGGCATTGAATTCAAATTAATCACGTCATAAGAATTTTCTCGCTCTTAAGGTTATCGTTATGGGCGCCACGAACCGACCACAAGACGTCGATAAAGCAATTCTGCGTCGTATGCCGGCGATGTTTCAAATTAGTCTACCAACGCGAGAAAAGCGCATCGAAATTTTGAAGTTAGTTTTAAAACAAGAAAACATTTCAGCGGATATCGATTACAACTTGATCGCAAATATGACAGAGGGATTTTCCGGTAGTGATTTAAAAGAACTATGCCGAGCAGCAGCAATGGTGCGTGTGCGTGAACTTTGCATGCAAGATGCTGAATCTAATGATTTAGATAATTTACGATCAATTAAAATGGATGATTTTTTAGCAGCTATTCATAAAACCAAAGAGTCAAAGATAATGGTTTCGTCTGCGCACTCAGTAATCGGTCTCGATTAAAATTCATCTATTGTCATTTTGAAATTTCAAAGTCTAAGTAAATTTGTTGATTTTAGCGTAAGGAAGAAAAAGTAATTATTCTACTTAAAAAAATTGTTCTCCAAAAAAGCAATACTATGTAGTTCCACCTTTTAATGAAGTCAAAAGTGTCGGAAGGTATTGATTTACAAAAATCCACATTAAAACCAACAAAACAGCAATAAATGCTTCTATTTAGACCAGAATACGGAGATGTTTATATTTGATGCATTTTGCTACGGTATTTTGATGGCGTAATCGATTAAGTTATTAGATCATGAAAACGGAATGCTATCGTTTTTCCGTTTTTACGGCACAAAATCCAAAAGCAAATAAAAAGATATTGTCAATTTAATTTTTATTTTGTTCAATGTCGCAAATAAAGCAAAAAACAATGTGAAAATGTTTTGCGTTTGATGTGAGCAAACAATGCTCATACAAAAGTTGAAGGAGTGGGCGATTCAACACCTTCGGAAATAAATGCTTTCTTCAGAGCTTCTCTTATGTCGGCCACTTCATCTCTGTCTCTCAACTTGTTTCCTTCAATGCCATCAAGACAAGGATCATCTAAAATCTGTCGAATCTTTATTCTCGTTTTAAAGTTGCAATCAAACATTTTTGACATGAGATTTATCAGTTTCTCGCTAAGTTTCACTTTTAACTTATTCTTCCACGCTTGTTGCTGCTGTTGTGTCATCAAAACAGTGTAATCCCTGTAATCGAATGGGTACTTCTTGTTGGTGACAATGAACAGCACCACACAAGTAGACCAAGTGTCTGCCGCTTTCGGATCGTACCTCTCACCCTTTATGATTTCTGGTGCATAGTAAGGTGCTGCCCCGCAATTAGTTGCACTATACACTGCTTTGCCTTTATACGGATCTATGCAAAGTCGTGTGAAACTAAAGCCACCGAGTTTCACGTTTAGACGCACATCTAGTAGAAGATTCTCAGTTCTGATGTTCCTGTGTGCGATATCATTTGTGTGCATGTAATTTAAGCCTTTGCATATGTCAACGAGCCATTTTTTTGCCTGTGACTCTCCAACAGGTCCATTGTCGTTGATGTATTCGAATATTGATCCTTTTGCTGCATATTCCATCATAATAAAAACTCTTTTGCTTGTCTTGAAAACGTCCAGAATCGCGATTATGTTCTTATGCTTCGAGTCTATCTGTTCAATGATATTCAATTGTCGTGGAAGAAACTTCTCTTTGTATGATTCGTCAACGTTCTCGAGTTCAATCACTTTTGCTGCGACATCAGTGGTTCCTCTTCTCATTTGGTAAACTTCAGAAAATGTGCCTCTGCCTAGAAGTATGCCTTCGCCGACGAGAACATAGCCTTTTTCTTTAATTGCTGATGGTTCCCACTCTTCATTCTCAGCCTGTTGTCTCTGTTCAATCTTCTTTCTCAATTCTTCTTGCTTTTGTCGCATTTTCTCCAACTTTCTTTGCTCTCTTCGCTTCCTACGCTCTTCTCGTTTTCTGCGCTTTCTTTCTTCAATCGATTCATCAGACATCTCTTCGCTTTTACTTCTACTTAATCTTTACAAGAAATGAAAAATATTCGAACTTCTAAAATGTTCTTAAACTCAACAATAAAGACACAAGCGCTCGTGATTTGTTAGTTTTTAATTAGTCAGAAATATCGAGCTTCTGAAAGTTGCTTTTTTACTCAAATTTTATTTTATTTTAATAAAAAAGATTTTAAAAATTATGGATTCAATATTTTCAATAATTTTGCAGCGCGATCATAAAGAAGGAACGATTGAGATTTTGAGTTTCCCCACAGTCTATGAATCAGGTTCACGTGCTGAAAGATTTTGATGAAATTCGGTTTGCAGGTAAATTGTCATAAATTTTTCCATCCAAATTTTAAAAACTTCGAATTTTTATAGTATTCATCGATATTATAAAGTGTTGCAAAAGTTACTTGCACCGGTTCAAGCCACCAACTGCTGTCTGGAGCGAACAGGTGTTACACTTATTATGATTGACGTTAAAATTTTATTCTAATGGATGTGCGAATTAAAACGCAACACATATTTCATCAAATAACCTGAATATTTGAAATCGCTCAATGTTAATGTTGCAATTAAATTGTAGCCTGGTTTTCTCAACGCATTTTAACACCGAATTTCCTCTATCGCCGCTAACATTCGCTATTAAACCGAATTACAGAAAGAAATATGCGAAATATGTGAAAGAACACTTTTTCGAACATTATCTAATTGCTTTGCCGAAATACTACCGATTAAATGGTGGTCTCGAACAGATCCATTTTCTTGAGAATTTTTCAGCAATTTTGACGTAAAACTTTTGTTGCTATGTTTTCCTTCCTTTTAATTTGTCTAAATTTAAAAATTGTTTTTGTAAAGCTTTTTAATTCGATAAACTTATTCACTAAAAAACGCGCGTTGTTCGGTTGAAAACGACTTGTTTGCGGAAAACGCCGTGACTTTAGAACGTATTAACCGATTTGTTTATTTTCTTTGTCGTTCTGTGTTGTGGATGTTCTTGCACAACTATGTGAAAGATCAAATTTTTTTTATTTAACCGGTAAAAAGTTATTCGATCTTATATGTGTTGCGTTTTAACTCACACACTCTGTACGATGATGCGAAAAGTATTCGAAAATTTATATTAAAAAAATTGCTTTTGTTGTTTTGAAACACTAAGAGCAAAATCTTTCTTATATATTAACAAAATCACATTGTTTTAATGCATAAAAACCCAAACTTTCACTTCTTTCCAGTCTTATTACATTGTACGGGTTCGAGTCAGTAATTTACATAATCAAACTGTGATTCAATCGAAACGCGGATCATATTGGAGTTTGCCAACGCCTAATTCATGTTTAAGTCCGAACAAATTCGGACTGCATTGCTCTGACCTATTAAGAAGTAGAAATGTATCAGAAAAACCAGATTCCGTACAAATTAGTTTTCAGAAATCGTCAGTTACTCAATAGTGAATTGCCTAAAAAAACGACCAAAAGTGTCAATATCTAAATTTAATTGCGTATCTAGGCGAGTATTGAGTGCAGGCAAATAACGCCAAGCTGCCCAAAAAAATAATTTTTTAAATTTGGTTTAAGCAATAGATGATAATTTCGCTAAAATTCGAGCTTCACACAAAGTGAGTTTGAATTTTGTTAACAATCGAAAATGCAACATCGACATCTAAGATCGCATTGTTTCAGGCCTAAATTCAAGTTTGAAAAGTTTCGAGCTTTGTCGAGTTAATTGGGTAAGCGCTTTGTTTTAATGCCTCGTGCCATAATTAGCTCCTCTCAGCCGCTACTCTCAAGATTTTTAAAGCAGAGAATAAATAATAAAACTATGCAAAAATGTAGAATGCACACAATTTAATTCTCTAATGTTAGTGAGTTCGGTTTTTAATCGTAAACAGTACTTTTAGGTAAAACTCATATTGGGTAAACTTGTATTGTTCTCTAACATTTAATTCGCTACCTTTTTAATGCGATTAGTGTAAATCGATACGATCTGTGAAAGCGGTGTTTAAATACTGCAACTTTAGTCGAGAAAAGAGAAGCGAAAACGAAGAGAGAAGAAGTAAGCGAACGAGAAAAGAAGAGAGAGACTCGTGTTCCGAAATCATTGAATTTTCCTTCGATTCGCTTCGCAACACTAGCGTTCAGCTGTGAGCCACTTTCTCCACCGGCCATTTGTTGGCGTCACTCTTTTCTTCGCTTCGTTTTCAAACGATGAATGAATCATTAAGCACGCAACTATTTGTGAATTTCAATGCATTTTCAAACCTTTAAATTTGTGAACACACTTTGCGTCCATTTTGCGATCGCATTAATGATCTTCGCGAAGCCGAACTCGTGTACGCATAGTTTCGGTTTGATCGCCGCTTCCATTGAAACCAGCGACGGTATGTTTTTTTAACTGTATTTTGTTTTGTTTTATACACCTTTTTGCTTGTTAGCAGAAAGCGAAAACAACGTCGAGTTGAACGATGAGAATACGCTGCTTAACGAAACGCCGGTTTCGGATTCAAATGAAGAAAGTTTTGTCGAGAAAAGCGAACAGCAAACGGCCGCTGCATTCAATGAGTCTGAGCTCGATGTGAACACTCTGGAAAAGAGTAATACTTCTTTGATTGTCGCAAATGAAACAAGTAATGTCACGATTGCGAACGAAACGGAGATCGAATGTACGCCTCGAAATGTGACCGAAGACGAGGTTTGTTCTCTTTTCTTATCCTACATTTGCAATGTTTTAGCTGCTCTCGATTAGCGTCTGTAATCAGAATGCTGGTGTTTTATTGTCGATTTGCTCACAGCCAGCGATTTTACATTATCATTTTATATACTCACTTCAATTGAATACTGAAACCATCAAATTTATGCCACTATTTTTTAATGCTTGCGAGTAATGTGTGTAATTAATACAAGTGTGTGTGTGTGTGTAAAACTGGAAGGCGATAAAAGACATAACAGCTCGTGATCAGCGCGTGTTGAGTTAGTGTTTTTGTGTGTATGAAATGTATCACTGAAAAGTATCAGAGAATCAGTTTAAAATTGAGAGAAAAGCAAATGTTTCGAAATGCACACTGATTCTAGAAAAGCACAAAAATAGAAACGCTTCATTTGCTTCGACACCAGTCGGTCAATTAGATTAAATTTTAAATCGAGAGCTCGCTTTCGTCGCTCTTTCATCGAATTCACATTCAGCAGCGTATAATGATTAAAAAAAGTGATTGCGGCAGCATTTTAATTCTTTTACGGCGACAAAAAGAGAATTCGTTTGCGATGCATATGGGTTTCGAAAATGAAGCTAAAATTTATAATAGTTTTTAATTATTGATTCAAAGCGATTGCGAAAAAAATCTGCTGCATACGCGACATATTTTCAAAATTACCAGACTAATTTTTTTCATTGTGAATCTCGTTAAGCAAATAACATTCTTAAGTTTAAGCATTTTTTTCTTACGAAAATTGAGAAAACAAATTAAATGTGCGATTATTATGAAAAAAAACGTGAATTTCCTATGTTCTCTTTGGTTAAATCGCGCAAATATGAGCTGGCCTCATTCTTAACGATATCGCTTTTTATCGACGTGAATTATTGTTAGAATGCAAACCGCGGAAGTTACCGTCGATTATAATTGAAAAGTGATGCTAGAAAAAGCGACGACAAGGTTGTGACTGATCAAAATTATTTCTATTTAATAATCAGTCTACGAAAAGAAAAGTACGAAAAAATGCAGCCATGATTTTCTGATTATGATACATTTACACTAAATGCTAAACGTAAAAAAAAGCATTTGCCAAAATCGTTCAACGTTTGATGTGATCGTTATCGGAGTGAAGCGTGTGTGTGTGTGTATGTGTGGAGAGTTGCAAAGTCCATTTCTTAACAAAAGAATGCATTGCGAAAGAAACGAGAAGAAAGGAAAGGAAATAAAACGATGGCTGCTCGCTACTTTGCTTTTTATAGTTTTTATTTAATTTCATTCAACTTTATAATATTTAAGTTACAACATGAATAACTTTTTACTTTTCTGAGTAAAAATCTTTTTTAAAAACAAGAAACTCTATATCGAAAAGCGTGTTGTAACAAATTAACAATCAATGATCCCAACGCGATTAAGTTGGGATAAGAAGTAAATGATTTGCTGTTAATGCTTATATGCTGTATATTGGCTCTGTTTAATCTTCATTATGTTGGCACAAACGATGTATGCATCGCAGAAAAATACGAGTAAATCTTATAATTCGCGAGTGTGTACGAACGAATTCGATGAGAGACTTAAAGCTGAAAACTGTTGAAACAAAAAAAGTGAGGCCGATTAATCTCAATGACTGATTTCCATTATATGCGGAGAGAGAGCCTCGTCTTTAATGTTGATTGCCGTAGCGAGCAGCGGATCGTGATTCTCTTCCATCAATACTTGAGAAAGAGGCATAAAACTTCGCGATGTGACTGGACTCGGTGATGACATCGAGCCCAGTCCAGAGCTCGATTGACTCGGAGATACATTGTATTCTTGCTTAATAATTGTGTAGAAATCCGACTCATGAGTGGTTGACGGCGAACTGTATACAAGAGCGTCGTTGTTATGTACTGCATTCGTGGTAGAAGACGTCGATAAAACGTTCATATCACCATTAGCCATAGTAGTGGCCAAAGGCCAATTATCATTTTGCATGATACGATTGAAACCATAGTCCGCATTGTTATCACAGTGCATGTTTTGCATGTTTTGCACCCTAACTTTCTCTTCTAACTGCTTAATTCTAAGCAACATCCGCTTGTTTTCCATTTCGAGTTCACGCTGCTTCCTTTCCAAATCTGGAATTCTGAGGTTCTCTTTCTTTAAGCACTTCATGTAATCGACGGATGCTTTTAGAATAGTTCCCTTATTCTGCTTCATGTCGCGCACAATTTCAAAGTAACGTGTATCTTCTGTCTTCGGCAAAAGAGTGCCCAACTCTTTAATTCTGTCGTTGATGTTGTACCGTCGTCTTCTTTCGATCTTGTTGTGATTGTCTTTCTTCTGTCGCTCCTTATGCCAAGCTTGTATTTGAGCATCGGTCAGTGGAGGACAAGAGGTAGACAAGTGACTATTTGGACTTCCTTTGCTCGTTTGACTATGTTGACTGTCTTCGAGAGAAGCAGTTCCACCGAACATTAGCATATCTGTGGGAAGCGTCGATGGTATCTTTTGCATGCTAGGCTCCATCAACTCGTTGACGTGTTCCAAACCGAGCGTTTTCAAGTCCTCCCAAACCTCGTCGAACTCAGAGGCGGAACTGTGAGGAGCGGAAATGGGGCTGTCAGGACTGAGCGGAAACGGCGACTGCGGTGGCTGTGTGTGTTGAGCGATAGTGCTTTGACCAGCAGCGTTGCTGCGATGGTGTTCCTCATCCTTATTGTTATTATTGTTGAGAATTAGATGAAAATTGGTCGCTTTCTCGAGTCTAGTCGCGGTCTGCGCCTTCAGCATTTGCTGGTGCTGCAAAGAAGGCGATGATTGCAGAGAGTGTTGCTGCTGTTGTTGCAGTCGTTGTCGCTGAAAGCGTAGTTGAATCGCTTCACGGCGCTCCTCCTGTTCGAGCTGTTCTCGCATCAATTGCTGCTTCAGATTCGTTCTGCTCATCTTTGTGGGTTACACGCTTTATCACTGCACGCGCGACGCTCTGCTGTCACAGGATAAGAATGTCACAGTCGAAGAGTGGCAACGATTTGGCGTTCGAACAGCGACGAAACGATCGCCGTTCACTCGATGTGTGTTCTCTGTTTCGCGAAGAGAGAAACGCTTTGCGAACGATTATTGCAGCGATGAGAGCGATCACTGCTCAAACGCAGTAAAATGCTCGAATGCAGCGAAACGCTGTTTCCACAATTGTGTTGACCCTGAATTCAGAATTCAGAATTCGCACTCGATTCGAGTGCAGATGTCGACGGCGACCGACGAGCGAATTCAGTACCCGTGCTTTCGCCTCGCTGCCGATCGCTCGCTTCCACTTCGCGTTATCGTCCGCTTCTCTTCACACGCACACTGGTTTCACTCAACTGTTTGAGAGCGAAACGCACGTTGTGTTTCGTTTAAATGTACACAATGTAAACAAACGCGTGGCGCCCTCCCCTCGGTCGGCGACGCCACTGGCCGCGTGCGCTGGTCTAAGCGATCGATCGATTTATCTATCGTTCGAGAATTGGCGCCCGAAAAGCGCGAAGCAATCGATTCACTTAACGATTGCGAATGATTGCAGCAGATTTTTTTATGAATTGTTTGCCTTCAATAGCAGGCGAGAAACTAGAAATCAATGTAAACACTGCTCGCAAATAGTTTTTTCGTTTCAATCGAGTTATGTAATTATGAAAATATTGCGTATAAACATAACAGCGTTTAAACGCCGAGAGAGCGAAAACGAAACAAAATACGTTTTGCTCAGCGCGAGAGCTTTTACATAATGTGAGATCACTTCTTTGCACTTGTCTAATTCTCAGTGAAAATAAGTGACGTATTTAATTTTTGCGGGAATCACCAAACTTTTTCAGAAGAGAGAGAGCGGATTCTTCGAGCTCTCAAAAAAGCTTTCCCACTCAAGGATTCGCTGATTCGTTAACCTTTTTCAATTTCGCTGCTCTTCATTTTGCGCATTTTATGAACAAAAAATTTCAAAACCAACTTCTTTCATCATCTCGAATGCGAATTGTACTCTTCGACCTTCTCGGTTTGTCAACTCCTTATGCAATAAAAAGTGTTTGAAACTTGTTCAATTGCTCAATTCGTGTGCGTTAACAAGTAATAACTATGTATGCTATGCTTTACTTAATACTTTCGCTTACATGCCCTGCGTTCACTAACTTTTACTATTCTACATCATCAATTTAGCTTCACTTATTTTTCAAAAATAATTAAAGAGTGAAAAAACGATTATCTAAACCCTGTAATTTTAACCTCTCGAATGTGATTAGAATTCTCGAATTGTGTGCTTTTGAAAATTTAGTAAATGTCATATTAGTATTTGCCATTTGAATGTCTAAATTGAAAAACGTTTCTCTTTCTCTCTCCTCTCCTCCGTTCTTCTTTCGGTTTACATTTAGAAACTCGCTGATTAATTAGCGTGTTAACTTCCCAGCGATTAGTTTCATTTTTTTTTTTCCTAAAATCTTTCGGAAACCTTCAAAAAGTTTAAAAGCTTATTACTTTGAAATATATGAAGAACACAAAATCTAAAAATAATTTTAGAGCATGAAAAAAAGTTTGAACCATAATTATAATTGCTTTAAACCAATGTACTTTTCGTGCGAACTCAAAACGCATTGACAGAACACTTATTGAAATTAGCTCTATTTTAAGAGCAAGAAAAAAAAAATACAACGCAACATTGCTGCAATCGAAGGTTAGAACTCTGTACTGGCAAATAGTGTACCGTTTCGTGATTTAAACTTTAAGTTCTGATTTTACTTTCGTTTCACGCTCATAGATTGAAGCTTCAACTTTTTTTTAAAAAATAAATTTCAATTTCAAGAATCCTTGAAGAATTTCAAGAAATTTCCTTACTTTTCTTGAAGAATTTTTAGTTTGTTCTTTCGAAATATTATCTCTGAAATAATTTGAAAAAATTACTTTAATTAGCGTATTCTCTACTCTGCTCAAGTTAAGTGTCTCCTTGCCTTCGTTAAAATAACGTCAACGCACCATATTTTATTTTTATTTTACTTTTATTATTGATTTAACTCATGACAGGAAGCAAAAAATTCGGCTAATTGTGAAATTCACAAAAGTTAAGATATGATAAATAAAATATCTGACCTCTTGGATTCAATTTTCAATATATTATTGATAAAAAACCTATTGCATGGTTTTCGATTTAATTGTTAACAATTTTATGATAACATTTCATCATTTCACACATTATACAAACGATATTTCAGTTTAAATTTATCAAGAAAGTAATTAAATTCGAATCGGAAAAGAGCAGATATTTTATTTTCCATTCTTAACGCAGTGCTTCGAGCAAATTTCACAAAGAATGTGGAAATAATTTGTCAACTGACAAATATTTCAGTGCCGTGATTTTAAAACGGACAAATATAAGCTGTCCAAACTGAACTTGCACAAATTTTTATTGTTTATTTGCACGCGCTGTAGGAAATAAATTTAAAAAATTTTTACAAAGTTTCATAGGACCATGTCTTTTCTTCATTCAGTAAAATATTCATTTCAAATAAGATTCTAAATAAAAAGTTATGCAGCTTTGAA
>NCKU01002502.1:0-18894 GCA_003675995.1 Dinothrombium tinctorium | reverse complement strand
TGTCGCGGTTCGAGTGGTGAACGCGAGTTCGGAGAGCGGTTTTACGTGAAAGCGGAAAACGAACGATAAAAAGAACACAAAATTCTATTTATTGAAGACGCGAATTAAAGGGACGCTTTCGCGGACAGAAAGAGAACTGACGGTTTGCGCGTTGTATTAGCGTTTTAAATATGAATTACGGACAAATCGCGAGACGATCGTCTGTCGGACAGCAACGTGCGAATAAAGAACGCCTCAACATAAAAATATCCACCAATAAAAAATTAAATTTTAACATTTTAAAGCAAAAAATGAGAATAAAGTATTTTTACTATAAAAATTAGAAATATGAATTAACACAGGAATATGAAACTTTTATTGATTGATATGATATGTATGTTACTGTAATTCTTTCGAGCCTTTCTAAATTTAATAGCATTCATGAATTCAACTTCGATTGAATATGTGATATATTCTCACAGTTCGAGTACTTCTGCGTGAAGAATTTCGAGAGAAGAAAAAAAATTGATCTTTATTCGATTAGAATTTCGCTACAATTTGTTTATTAACAACGACTCATGTTCAATATGTCACAGAATATTTACTTCTTATACCGGAGGATTCAATATTTCATTGATCTCAGCCTCACTTCTTATAATCGATTAAGCATTTCATAATGGTTACATTGTGAGTTTTCACGCAACACTAATAATCTAATTAAACAAGGCTTTTCTAACATATAAAAAATCATTTGAAATAATTTTATTTTTGCTCATAAAGCTCATTGCTTAAAAGCGAATATCAAAACGAACGATTTTCAAAATATTAAGCTTTGTCGCACCGTATAAAATAATTGCACATTTTATCGAATCAAAATTAAGCTAAAGAGCGTGTATTTCGGATATTAAAGTTGCTCAAAGCAGCTTTCGCTGGCGATCTTTATTCGATATTGACTTTCCTATAGATTTTCATCTTTTATCCTCACATCAAACAACGTTTTCTTATCGATTTCCGCTTTTTTACCTCTTCTTAAGCAAATTTTGGACAGCAGCTTTTTTGTAAAGCATTGAGGTTACTTTCGTATTAAAGAAACTTTTACTTGGATAAACAACAGTTTCACATGCGAACAGTGTCAAATCTTTTTTCCCCATTATTCAAATTATTTTTACTATTTATGATTTTTGTTTTAGCATCAATTTCTTATCTTAGTGCAGCATACCTCTATTAGAATCATTTATCATTTACAATAAAATTATACAAATATTTTCACACTTTCTTGAGACATTCAAAAGATAAGAATGACAAAAATTCTCAACGATTCATAATAAAATTAGAAAATGAAAAAAAATTGTTAAATTTCAAAACAATGTATCAAATTGATCAACACATTCCAGTGAAAACGCTCATTTATTTTATAATATTTTGAAAATAAGAAAGTAAAAATTTAATTTTTGTTCGCTGTTTGTGTCAACAAAAGAAACGATCTTAAAGAATCTCGCGAAGGTTTAGAAATGATCACAAAGATAGGCACCCATTGAGCGTTTATTGCGTTCAATTCTCTTTTGAGGCTAATTTTTCTCATATATGAATGTTACAAATTCTTTTCCGCTGTAATTCGGTGAAATGTTTGCAACTCAATTCTTTTGTCAAGAAGCTTTGGATCTTTTTCGAAATTAAAAAAAAAATTGAACAGAGATTTTTAACACATGAAATTATCTTCTTTTCGAGCAAGTTCTCTTTACTTTTCCCTCAACATTGAAAAGAAAGTTAATTTTGAAAGTTTTTTTCTTTGATAATTGAAAAAAAAATTTTAAAACTAGCTTAAGATGGAAAAAAAAACTTTTTTCTTTCATTTGAATATTGTCAAAGAAAATTTTGCGAAATTAAACTCAAATCCATAATGTCATTCAAATGTAGGAAATAAAAATATTTCACTTCATATCTTAATTAAAATATAAAAGAAGCGAAGTCATATAAGTAAATCGAGACTTAACCATTCTCATAAGTCGATAAAATCTCCGCTTTTTTGTGAAACATTTCATTTTTCATTATTAAAATCATTTCAAACTGACACTAAGCATAAAATTTGTTATGATTATTTCAGCGATTGTAATTTTTTTTCTCTCTCTCTCTCTCTATTTAACTGCTCTCGATAAAATTTCTGAATAACGCGGTGATAAAGTTTTAGCTCTTGAATTGAATAGTTTTTTAAATTTGCTTCAAAATTCACATTTTCCTAATGATTAAATTAATTTGCGAAACTTTTTTCTCTTTTGCATTATCTTTTTTTACTGCTCAAAGCGAAAATTTGCTCAATTAATCTAATTGTGAACATCTCTTGCTTCAACTTCTCAATTATGAAGAAATTTTCTATTTCTTTTGTGATTATCCTAAAAAAAACTATTTATATGTCAAGCTTAATAATAAACTGATTTTATTGTCCATTTATCCCATTCAATGTTCATTGTTTAATCACAAGTATTTCAAAATTATAATGAAGCCAAAAAATGTCTCGCAATAAATAATTTCGCTTGTTATTACGAACAATCTCATTGATAAACGCCAGATGATACATTCATTCTCCAATGAATTCGACTCGATCGTTAATGAAATTTTCTTTCTTCTCATATTTGTTGAGCGGAATAGTGAGCGAAAAAGGGGTTACATAAGTGAAAATCTTTATTTGTTTAACCTATTTTAAAATAATTTCTTTTCAATTTGTAACGAATTAACTACTAGTTGTGTAAATATTTGAAAATTAATTTTTTTATTCAAAGAACTTAAACTTTCGTTTCATTTAGCTCAACAGGCTCGCTGTAAGCTTTTATTGAACATATTTGAATAAGAAAATTGAATTTAAATTGAATGCAAACAATGTTGTCACATTATTATTAAAGGTTAAAATTTCGATTATAATTTTGAATTCGCATTATTCTTTGCTGAATAATTTTCAATCTTTTTCGAAAGTAAATAAAAATTATTCATTCGACCCGATGAAAAATTATGGTTGCACCTCTAAATCATTTAAGTTTTGCCCTCATTGTAAATTAAACAGTTTTTTATCTTGTTAAAAAAAAATATAAAATCATTGTTTTCAGAATGTCGATGAATAATTTTTTTTTCGCTCGATTAATTTAGTTTATTAAGAATGAATAGGAAATTTAAGATCTCTCAATTTATTTAATCTGCAAATAAAATAAAACATAAAAAACATGAAATTACAAAGTAAATTTTTAAGGTATCAGAGAGCTAAATTATAAATTAAATGTAAAAATTTGCAAAAGGTGAGCCTGTATTTGACTAGAAGCAGCTTTTTTCAGCGAACATTTTAATTTCCTTTCTTTTCTTATAAATTTGTTAGTTTGTTTACAACGAGTCAAATGCTACAATGATAAAAGAATGCGAAAAACAAGTCTCATAGATCAAATTTTATCAACCAAACAATAAATAAATAAAAATAGAAATACAAATAAAAACGCGAGCGATTTGATGTTAACCGAGAAAAGCGGCAAATGAAATCCGCTTAGCGGAAGAAAAAAACCGCTAAGAAACTTGAAATTTTTAATTTAAAAAATAAATAATTGGATTTGTGCTGTTAAAGCATTATTAACTAAAAAAAATTTAGAACAAAAATCTGAAAAAAACGCCTTAAAGGAAATAGCGATAAATATGGATTAAAAAATTTTTCCTCAATCTGCACCGTCAATTATAGCGGTTTTTCTAACCGCTTGCGATTATTTTTAAGATCTTAACCACATCAATACATTTACGAAGCAAAATTAGTAAATTATTCTCAACATTTTTTTTCCTTTCTTAATATTTAGGTTAATTTTTTTATAATTGAACTAAGTAGTACGGTTTTCAGAGATACACTATAACCGAAAAAATAAAATTAAAAGTGAAAAACGAGATTCAAAACTTTTTGTAACAATTGAGCGAAAAAAAGAGCGCGCAACGCGGAAATTTGCTTTGCACGGCATTGGCTTAAATAAAACGCAAACGTCAGTACAATCAGCCAATTGAAGATGCTCAATATTTTGTTCGTGTGTGTTATGAAATCGCTTTTCATCATATTTATTCACACTTCTTTTTGATTTCTAACCAAATACGAGCTTATCGTTGTATTCGCCTGTTTTTTAAAACATCGAAAGCTCGAATTTAAACAATCTCTTTGCGTTCGAAAATTTATCTAATGCGTCGATACTTTTAAAAATATTTTTTATTTTATCGCATTTTGTTTCGCTCTGTGTTTTTTTTTGAAATACTGTACAAGTTGAAAGCTAAGAATACTTTTTACAAAATTTCGGTCATGTTTCGTTGAGAAAAAATTATTTTCGCTTTTCTTCCTTCATTTCGTTCGATGCTTTTTACTTCGGTGATGTTAATTTTTTTTTCTTCGAAATTTTGCAAACTCGCTTGTTCAATGTTTTAAAACTTTTTTTTCTCGATATTCGTCGCTATTACGAAGAGACATAAAACGAACAGACGTGAATTTCATCGATGAAAATTGTATATAAAACGTGTTAACGTGTCGAAATTCGTATAACTTTCTCGAGCACTCGATCTCTTGCTATCCATCGCCGACAATAAGCATGCAAATCGAATAGTTTTATGTGTTTTGACTCTCTTTTCTCTCTCTTTCACTCTCTTCACTTCTTGTGAAGTGGCGATTATCGTTTTGTGTTGTCGTTTGTCATTTCGTGAGCCAAACTTCGATTAAAGATAGAATTAAGCTATTCGCTTCGAGAAGAAACTTTGCAAAATGTTAAAATTTGTAGAATTGAAAAAAAATACTCGAAGATTGACGCTATTTGAGACCAAATGAGACTGAATTAAAGTGAAGATCAATTGTTAAAGAATGAAATTTGTTTTATGATAAGTTTTTTTTTTTGCGAGAAAACTGAGATTTACGATGTCTTACGAAAATATCGTAGCCAAAAGCGAACTCGATTCAAGCTTAACTTCGACTGAAATCGAAGCAAATCGCTTTGATTTAGACGAAATTCAATTTTCCGCCATCGGTTCACCTCAAGCAAACAATACTTTATTTCAGAGTTTTAATTTCAACGAAACTTATGAACTGAATTCAACGCTTGAATCGAAAATCTCGAGCAACGCATCCGAAGCTGAAGACGAGATTCATATCTACTATTTCTACAAAGTAAGTTAATTTAATTTTGTTTTAATTTTTGTTAAAATTAACATCAAAAGTTAAATTGTCATTTTATAATAAACAAAAAATCATTGTAAACTCTCTCGAATGATGAAAAATTTACGATAAAAAAGTATTCTTGACGTTTGCCTTTCAACTTAATTTAATTAAATCGTCAGTTGAATTTTTTCGCACTTCATTCGTCTTGTTTGTCATTAGTTTACTCGCTTGAAAGAAAAATTATTTTTTTTTTTAATAGAAAAATTGTGACAAGTTGAATAATTATTATCAATCGTAACCGCAAAATTCTATTCGCGCAATTTATCTTGTCAAAATTTACATTTTTTAAAAAAACAAAAATTTTCACTTTTCCCTCATTAGATGACATGAAAAATTTTTATTTTTGAAAATAATTGTGAAAGTCGAAAATTTTTTCATCAATATTCATAAGTTTTAGCTCATTGTAACATTTTCTGAAATGCAAAACTTAAATAAATGATGCCGCAATCGAATGGAAAATACAATGTTTTGCTATTTTTACTACTTTCTTTCTCTCTCTCTCTCTCTCTCCACCTTTCTCGCTCACTGACTCTGGCTCACCCACTGTTCTAGAAAATTGCTTTAAACGTATTATAAATTATCAATGAGTGTGTTATTTTTATGCTCGCCTCAAGTGCTTTAAAAAGAAAACGACTTTAATCAAGAAAAAAAAATCAAATTGAATTTCTGTCAAGCATAATGAACTGTTAATAAAATCAATGAAAATCAAACAAGACATTTATGGAAAAAAAGAGTAATCGCGCAAAAACAAGCAGAAAAAGTAATTGATTGAATTTCGATAATAATCTGAAAAAAAGAGCTCACTAGTTACTTGCTTGTTAAGCGAAAAAACACTTAGAAGCAATCAAATTAATACAAATAAAGATCCAGTTGTGAAGAACAAAAGTTGGCGTTTGAAGTAGAAAGAAGGAATTCAGACTTAAATTTATTTTATCTAAATCTGAATTCAATTGTAATTCATCATATACTAATTATAATTTACCATAAACATTTTTTTCAAAAAGTTTAGTTTAGTTAGGTCGACTTTAAAAATTTAATTTCAATATAAAGTAAGAATTTGATGTTTTGTTTTTGCTTTTTAAATTTTTCATAGCTAAAAAATTCAAAAATACACAATGTTCATGAATTTAAATATTTGTTTAGCAAGCACATCTCTCTATTTGTGCAAAAAAACAATTTGAAATCCAATAATTTTAAAAGTTGAAATAAGTGAATTGTGTTTAAATTTCTCTCTTATTTCAACAGAATAAACATATTTAAAATGATTATTAAAAAATAATGAAATAAATAGCTTAAGGATATCGTTTGTATTTTTAAATAACTGCGTCAAAATTTCAATTTGTTTCAAAGTAAACAAAAGCGTTAAACAAGATCGAGTCTTATTATTTTATTCTCACGTGAGCAAAATAATTAATCTCAATTTACTGTAAAGCTTCGTAAGGAGAAAAACTTTTTTATGTTCAGAATAGTACGTCAAATTTTTTTTTGAGGAACCATAAGAGTGAGTGAAGAAAAGTGAAAATGATCAGATGGTGTTGATTTAAAATGAAAACATGTAATTTCTTCGATTTATTAGTTAATTTACAGTTCTTTCATTTTTTAATTTTAAATTTTTTTAACTTATTACAAGCTTAACTTTTTATGAGAGGTAAAATTAAAGCAGAAATTAATATGTAATAAGTATGATAATGAGAAAATATTTTTCAGAATGAAGATTGTTCTAACCGAAGTAATTCTAATGATTTCTATTATTTAATTTAATAACAAGTGAAGAGCTAAATGAAAAAATAATTAAGATTCGCAAGAAAGTTATAATAAGAATTAATTTTTCAGCTCTTTACCTTTCAGCTCCATTTAACTTTTGAAAGTTTTCAGCTACAGATCTCATTTTCAATATTTGCTTACTTACTTGTATTCATTAAATTTTTCAATAAAGCAAACATCAAGCTTTTACTAGTACATTAATCCAACTAAAAACGTTTTCTTTTTTAATCATTGTCATTTGAGAAACTTGTTTTTCGCTTGCTGAACGATAAAATCGAATACAAAAGTTTGTTAGATTGAAACAGCAACATTGCGAAATTTTTATTTACCATCATCAGCCAAATCAATTAATTTTCATTGTTGATTCCAATTTTCATACTTATTCGATTTCATCGCTAATTGATTATCTTCTTAAATTTACTTTATTCATTACACGTTAACTATATTAACGTTGATTCTATTAAGAAACTTTGATTGTTATTCAAAAAGAATCAAATTTCGTTGTGAGCATCATCAATTCGACTTTTATTTCGCGCTCTTTATTTTGTTTGATTTCAAGCGACCACTTTAAGACCTAAAAAATTGACCTTAAACCTCTATTTATTCTGATCGTTTCTTTTCGCAAACTAATTGCGAAAGAAGTTGTCACAAAAGCTAATATATTAATTTTCTCATTGCTTAAAGTATCAAGCCGACAAGATTATATATCACTTTACTAGCTTTGAATTATTTGTGTCGTTTCGAGTTAATACTAACGCATAACAATAGCAATTTTTTTCTCGCGAATCACAAAAAAAACCTTTT
This sequence comes from Dinothrombium tinctorium, assembly GCA_003675995.1. Classification (NCBI taxonomy): domain Eukaryota; kingdom Metazoa; phylum Arthropoda; class Arachnida; order Trombidiformes; family Trombidiidae; genus Dinothrombium; species Dinothrombium tinctorium. The sequence goes on along the minus strand of NCKU01002502.1, from coordinate 11,135 downwards.
ATTTTCTCAAATTTCAATTGATTTTGATCTGATGTCAAAGTAAATAATGTGCACATTTTAGCTTTTTGAAACTGTATTTAAATTTCACATTTTAAAAAAGGCTCAGGTAACAATTGAAAACATTGTTGTAAGTTGATTCTTTAAGTTGTTTATCTCATTGAAATTTTCGACAAAATAAAATTTTATCATATTATGGATGAAAGAATATCACTAACCTCATTCGAGAAAAAAAAGCCAAAAATATAAGAAGTGAAAAGCTTTTTACGCAAAGTATGCAGGTTGATGACAAAAGTAAGATAACAAAATGCGTCTGCTAAATGTTTTATTACACGATGTTCATTTACATAGAATTCAATGATTTGCAAATAAGTGCACGAATTTATTTTTAATTTTTATTTATTTATATATCAAAGAAGGTTCTTTAATGTAACTTTTGACCTCTTTTTTTGCGGCGATAAAAAAATCAGAAATCTTGATAAACAAATTTTGGATCTTGGTCAAGAAAATTCGATAACTTTTATCATTTTTTTAATCTTCGCTAGCATTTACTTCTTAACATCTCAATGTGTTACTTATGGAGGATTTGAGCTCTATGCTCGTGTAGGTGCTTGTGAAAAATTCTCAGCTTTACAGAGAAACAAATACAGCTGCGTTGTTTCCTGGCGAGAACAACTAATGCGGTTAAATAAACATGAAAATTCAGAGTGCTTTCCGTTGCTTTCTCACTTTTAGTCAGATGAAATTCTTTCGGTTAATCCGATGAAAGTGAGCCGTATACTCGGAAGAGTGAGTTTTCGTTTGACTGCAATTGAGAAGCGAGTGAGCTAGTCAGTTAAAAAAGCGTAAAGAAAGCAAATAAAATATTTTAAAATAAAATTTTTTTAATTTCGCATTTATATTCTAGTTTAAATATAAATTTGAATAAATGATGATGCAAAAATTACGAATGAAATGAAAATTTTATTGTCCACTTTTGTGAATAGCAATCAAATTAATTGATTTTTTTATTTTTTGCTCATTCACTTCTTTGTTTTACAGCTCATGTCTTCTTTTTGTTTGAATTTTGTTTTTTCGCAAATGCTAACAAAGAAATAAAATACAACTACAAGCTGACCATCGGTCACCTTTTTTTATTTTCACTTTCACTGTCTTTTCTCTCCTTTTGTTTCTTCTTAGGTTTTATCTTTTAAATCATGTAAAGAATCAAACGCACACGTACACACAATGTTTTTAAATTCAATCGGCGATGTTTGTATTGTTTTACGAATTCTAACTTAGAATTTTACTTTCGTCAAAGTTTTCGCTGCAAACATTTAAAGTAACAAAGGCAAAGAGTTTAGTTTGCGAAAACGAAAACGTCATTTGCAGCTTTACAGCGAATGCCGAAGAATTGAGCGATAAACAAAGATTGAATTTCAAGTGCATTATCTTCCTCGAATGTTTTTTTTTCTTTACGAGCTAATTTCTAATCAAAATACAGCGAACGTATTGTTTTATATTTATTTATTTATGAAAATGGTCGATTCTTGTTTCGCCTACTTATTTTCTTCTTTGCCTACTTCTTAAAAATCAATTTTATTTCCACTACTTAATCTGAGTTTGTTATTGACTTTTTATTTGTTTTAGAATTTTTTTCAAAATCAGTAAATTTAAGCCAATTTTTTAAACATATTTTTGAGAACCGCATTACCCAGACTTTAAACCTGAAGTGAAAGTTTTGAATTGAAAATTTTAAATTTTGCAAAAAAGTCAAATATGAATGCTGAAAACAAATCGAAAATGCATAAGTGAAAGAAAATTGTGGCTTTAAAATTTAAAAATGTTCTAAAAATGTTCGATTACTTCCTCAATTATCAGACACTTTTTTCGCTAGCTTATAATTCTTGTTTACTACCAATTCACGCAAACATTTTCTGCGGATAAAATCGCATTTTTAATAAGTCACCTCGGCGCCAAATGTCTAAAATTGTAGAGTGAATCGCGTAAAAAGAGGCAAACTGCGAGCGCTTTACTTGCTTCGTTGTACTATGAGAAGATAGCGTCTGAAAATATTTTCATTATCTTGTTTTCGCATCAAATTTTCACGTTCTAGTAAAGAGAGTAAAATATTTTTAAACTTCACTGTGAGTATTTTTCTCGATTACGGACTTAATTTAAAAAATTTTGAAAAAAATTGAGAACATGCGAAATATTAAATTAATTTACTTTGTTAGATGTTATCTTTTATATAATTTTAGAAATTGAATACGAAGAGAAATAAAATTAGAAATTTCAAAGATTGAGGTTTAAAATTTAAAGAATATTTTGAAAAATATAATTAAATTTGAAAAATAGGACCAACATTTATCGAAAATTATTTTTAAAAATTAAAATTAAGAGAATTTTTATTTCATATAAACTTTTTCTTTTACTAATATGCTTTTTACTTTCAATATTTCAAAGATGTTGTAAGGATTTATAAAAAATAACATATTCAGAATTCAATAAAAGAAAAACATCTAAAAACTTTTAAAAGCTAAAAACGAAATTTAAAAATTCATGATTTTGAAATATTTTCGCATTATTTTTAAGTTGAAAGCGAGTAAAATTCACAAAATCCGCTTAAAATCTGACTAGAAATGACTGAATTTAAAAGATTTTAAATTTTAAAAATTTACTCGAAATTTATCGAGCTTTCAAAAAATTTTTTTTAACTTAAAAACTCTTCAATTACTTCAAAATAAATAATTTTTTATTGCATACTTTATCAATTTTTAAAAGTATTTAAAGGTTACAAACTATTTTTGTTGAAAAACTTTAGAGTTTTCTTATACGAAAACTTAAAGTACGTACTTTTCTAGTAGAGCAAGCACCCTGCTCTTCATGAGGCTGATTTTGAATTCACAAGCTTTATGAGCTTTTTGAGAAAATATTTTAATCACACTCCAACAAGCAATTAAAATTTTGAATAGCAATCTTTCAATCACTTTTTCATTAATGAAAGTGATGCGAGTGAAGAAACTTAAATTTCTCTTTGCTTGAGATAAAGCTTTTAATAAAAGTAAAATTGATTAAAAATACACATTTTTTAATATCTTGAGTTGAGAAAACACACTTTAAATTGAATACAAATATGTTTTGCTACGAAAATAAGAATTGCATCAAAGAATGAATAACAATACACAAACTTTTAGACAAAACTTCGCATCACCAATATTCAAAAAGTTTTTGTTATTCATTCTTTGATGCAATTCTTATTTTTGTAACGAAAAATATTTATGTTCAATTTAAAATATGTTTTCTCAACTCAAGACATTAAAGAAATGTTCATTTTAAATCAATTTTACTTTTATTGAAAGTTTTTACTCAAACAAAGAGAAATTGAATGTTCATTCAAAACAAACATTTATAGATAATTTTATTCTCAAAGATTTAAACTTTAAGAGTCGTATTCACGTTAATTGAATTCGAATGAGGTTCAAGCGATCAAGCAAAATTCGCCTATTTTCAAAACATTTATAATAACAACTTGTATTCGTAAATGAACAAACATTCAAACATTTTTATTTAAAAATAATTTTTATCACAAAGATAGATAATTAAAGTTAATTAGATAAATTAATTAAATTAAGTTTGAGATGAGATAAAAGGAGGTAAATTAGTTAACAAGCGAACCATTCGAATAATTACAGAGCTGTTGTCACAAAAGTTTGCCAAAACAAAGTTTCAAATGCGATACTAAAGGAGCCATTGAGTTTTTATGCATAAAACACTCTTGCTGTTGTATTCATATGCATGATTAAGGCTATGGCGAAAATTTTTATTTTTGTTTTTGCTTCTGGCTAGCAACGTCGCTAATTTTGATCAGATTTGGTTTTTTTTGAAAGTTTTTTTCGACCAATTTCATGCTGATGGCTTGTCAAAATATCTAATTAACGAATAACAAGTTTTTTCCTCCAATTTGCACGGAATATTTGATAGAAAATTAGAAATAAATTATAAAAAATTATACCATCAAGAAGCAAATATGATTAAAATTTGAAAAGTCTCTCAACTATAGCATTAAAAACAAAAAATTTCCCCATAGACTTAAGCATTAAGTTCGCACATGAATAAGTCTTTGCGCGAATTTTGTAACTATGGATTCTTAAATATTACATTTGCTCTCTTTCCTATGGCAAAATTTTTCAAGAAAAGCAATGGAGTTTGATGTTTTGCTTGTAAGGAGCTTAAATTTTATTTTCAAACTTATTTAAATTTACTTTAATCAACCTGAAAAAAGTGGTGCACGCAATGAGTAGGGAGTTTAAAAAATGCTCGAGAATATGAGAAAATTTTTTCTACATATTTTATCGTTCAAAGCTTGTCTATGAAACTTCGAAACGAAATGAAATTTTGCCGCAGCTTTATTACCTACAATTCATGTAATTCGCCGACATGCGAGAACATAGAGCATTATGATATGTTCAAATTAATAGTCAGACGTTAACATAGTTAGTATCTTACGGTAAGTGTCTCAACGCCGAATTTCTATCGAGTTGTATCATTTGTATTCGTATTCCATTTTCGCCTAATTATTGCAATTTTCTTTCTGTTTTTTTTGTCCTAAAACTACACATTTAATGCTTATTTTGTTTTCAAATTGTAAAAGATTTTTGCTCGACCGCATTATGTCAATCGTGAATTTAAATCCTTTTTTTATGCGATTAAAGCTCGAGATCAAGATCATTAGCAAACTAGGCCATGTACTACCGTCGACAGAAAAAAGTTTCCTACAGCTAAAAGAACATTTCACCGCATTTAATAAAACGTCACATTGGACATGCTTAATTTTGATTTATTTAAACAAACAAAAACGTGGTTTCAAAGCGGTGTTTCATTTAAATCGTTTTTTAATTAGTGTTCAAATACGACGAAAAAATCAAAATTATTGAATTAAAGGCTAAGAATGAATCAATCGTAAATATTTCGCGTAGCGTCGGTTTTTCTGTTGTGACAGTGCGAAAGTGGTGGCAAACACAAGAAACAATCAAACGTAAAAATGGAAGTGGTTGGAAAAAAAGTGACCTCAGATCTACAAAACATTCAAATAAAAAATGTTGCAACTGAATTCCCGTCTTTATCTATATTTCAAATTTATTGTATTTTCGAATTAAAACAGTATTCTCGAAATAAATCAAAATAATGCACATTTTGTGTGATGTTATGTGATATGCAGTAAAGTATTCATTTACTAGCTGTAGGAAACTTTTTTCTGTCGACGGTAGTACAACTGCTTTTCTTGATGAAATTCGCTAAAAATGAATATTTTTTCTCATTTTTTGTTCTTTAGCCGTCTTTATGTTAATGAGTAAATTTTTGAACGAGAAACTTGTAATCAGGTAATGCAGCCAATTCCCAAATGAATGTTGATGTTTGCGAGCTACCTTGAGTATGTAATTAAATATTTAAATCTCCATCATTCGACTTGGAATCAATGCAATTAGTGAAACGAGCTTTTTGATTTCATAAGTTGAAATTCAAAGCAAACAAGTAAGTTTAAATAACGCTCATTATAAGTTCATTTTAACTGATTTGTTAAAAATCTAAAATCAAATGCCATTGAGGTCAATTCTTTTAATTTTGAAATTTTTCACAAATTTTCACAGTAATTAAAAGCTTGTTTGTGCACTTAAACTCTAATAAATGCGGACTTTGCATTTTAGAGTTTTCTTTGTAAACTTTTACTTAACCAAAAACATAAAACTTATAAAATCTTTTCACAAAAAATATTTGCAAAGTGAATTTTATTTTATTTTGAAATTTTTACGCATGAATTCATTTTCAAAACGAAACAAATGAAAAAATAATTAAATAGACCAGATTTCGTTTAGAAATGAACTCCAATGCATTTCTGTAACCGAATTTTTCATCTCATTTGCGAACCGTTTTGTTCGAGAAATTAAATTACTAACATTAGGTTAAACAAAGTGAGACGGCAAATTGAGCACAACTTCAGGAAATTGCGCTTCTCATCGGGAGATTTCTCTAATATTAGTTGCCTGATGTGTTTATTTGTTGTTATATCATTTTCTTGTCAACAAATAGCGAATCAATTTTGAAATTATAAAATTCGAATCTTTTCTCTCATTTTCATTTTTGTCATTTCGTCAATTTGTTTTTTAGTCGCAAATAATTTGAATTAAAAAAGATTTTTTATTGTGTAAATTTCGCATTGAGTAAAATTAACATTTTAATAGGAAATTATCATAAATTTCAAAAAAATTCTATTTTAACCAATAATTGTGAAAATCTAGAGTAAAATGAAATGACTATGGAAAATTAAACTTCTGCATTTATGTAACTTATTCTCATTATTTACACATAATTAACTATCTCATTCATCTACATTGCCTTTAGAAATGAAGCGAACGACGACAAATGACGCGTGTATAGAGAACAGAAATTCAGTCTCAGAATCTCAAAATTTTTTGTTTCATTATCATTGCTTTGCCTGTCTATTCGCTGTTATTTTAATTTCCTCTCAAACGTCGAGATCGAGACAAACTACTTCTTAAAAGTAAAGAGTTTGTTTTATCATAGGCAAAAGAAAAGAAATTGAAAGTGAAATAAAAAGACAAGAAAGCAAATAACTGAATTCGGTTACTTTGCTAAATAGAATTTACTCGAAACTAAAAGCTGCATTTAAACAAGAAAAAGTAAAATGAAAAATAGCGAAATGCTTTCAATCTATATTACGAGCTGTTCTCACGATTTTGATTAATTTTAAATTTTCATTCATTCCCGCTTACGAATTTATATGTTAAAATGTAATTTTTGATCAGCAAGAAATGAGTTTTTTTTTGTTGAAAATTATAATTAAAAATTGATTTTAAACGCTGTCGAGTAAGCCTCTTCCTTTTCAGTTCCGAATATAGAACTTTTCTTCTTCCTTCTATTCCTCTTAAAATCAAATTTTTATCTTTCTTCCTGCGTAATATAAAGCGAAACCGTATGATAAAAAATCAAATCAAAGAATATTTACTCTTTTCACTCAAACGCATTTATCGTAAATTTGCTCTTTTCACTTTCTTAATTAATAAGATTGTCGCCATTGTCAATCAAACAGGCAAATATTGCTTAGCATTGAGTCTTTATTTTCTTTCTATCTTTTCGAATGCAGTGTGCATTAAATTTTGCTTTATCGAATTCTCTTGTATTAACAAAGTTAGCAAAAAATCAAAACAGATTAGAGTTTGGTAAAGTTTTCTTTCTATATGCTCATACTTAAACTAACAACTTTTCACTGTTACAGAATATAAAATATAAATTCGCAAGAGAAAGCACTTAAATACTAACTGTCGCAGACCATATCTTATTTTGTTTATCTCAACACACTTACTTATGGTTGCAATTTGTAACGTGAAGCAATTTGCTTGATGTTTGTTGTAAAAAATGAACCGAAACAACAAATATTCAATTTTTCTCTTTTTACTTCGTCTGATTCACACAAGTTATCTTCGTTATTATCATTTTTTGTTTAAAATTTCAAACTAGAAAGAGAAAGAATCAGTTTTTCTTGATAACGCAAATGAAATTTAATTGAAGCTATTAACAAATTCAATAAGATAACAATTATTTTTTATGGACAACGATTAGGTTAATTAAGTAAAATAAATTACAACAAGATCATAACAATAAGTGTAAGATTAGCTATATGTCGCTATTAATGTTTTATATGAGCTTTTATTGTGAATGAGAAACGATAATTTTCTCACTCAGCGCTTATTATTTGAAATTGAAATTTATTTGTTTGACAATTAAGCTCATGTTGAAAAAATGTTACAAATGGAATATTTTTTTACAAAGGTTTATAAATTTTTATAATTATTCGCTTTTCGTATAAAATTTCGAAGTTTATTGAAAATTTTTTATGAAAAGAGGAAAATTTTTTACAAAAATTAATACGACAAAATGACGCATTTGCTTTAATACCATTTCTTCTACATAGTGTCTTTAGATTCTATCATACCCTGATCGTACGATTCTATCTGATTTTTTCTTTATCATAAATAAATTCTTCTTCCTGATCCGAAGGCGAGGATATTTATAAAATTTAATCTTTCTACCTAATGAAGGTTATTTTGACCCATTTTAAAGCGTATAAACTTCTTCGTTATTCTTTTCTGAACTTTTTCGATTTTTTCACTTTCCGTTTTTGAATAATTAAGTTCATTCATTCAATCATCTTCAAATTCCAAAATTGGTAGAATAAAAGTTTGATAAAGTCTAAGGAATGTCGAACCATTAGCATCGTTACAAAAAAAAACTTTTAAAATCCCCATTTTTGAAGCTTTTTGAATAATATGATGAACATGAGTTTTGAAAGATAATTTTGCGTCCAATGTAAATTCTAGTTAATTTTTAATCCTTGTTATTATGTTAATTTATCTACGGTAACATGAGCTTGATTTATTTTTCAACAAAATATTTTCAAAAAATTAAAAGCGACTGCCTTTTACTTTTTCACTTTTTTTAACTCAATTATAATTATATGGATTAGTAAATAAAGAGACAAAGCCGATTATTGAGTTCAGTTTTTAAATACTCATTTGTTTATAGGTTGAATTTGAATTGATTTAGCATAGATGCTATTTGAGTACTACCAAAGACAAAAAAAAGTTTCCTACAACTTAAAGAATACTTCACTGCATTGCACAAAACGTCACATTCGACATGCTTGATTTTGATTTATTTAAATGAAAACGTGCTTTCAAAGCGGCGTTTTATTTAAATCATTTTTATGTTAATACGCCGGTGCTCCCATACGACGAAAATTAAATTCATCGAAATATGTGCGAATAATGAATCAATAGTTAATATAATTCGCGTAATGTCAGTGTCAAGCTGTTAAAAATGGTTTTAAAAGTGACAAATAGAGAAAACCTTCGAACGAAAAGCTTTAAATGGTCGAAAATAGTGACCTCAGATCATCAAAAGATATAAAAATGTAAGTGAATATAGTGAATTCCATTCTTATCTTGTTTACACCTTTATTAGATTGTAGAATATCATCAAAATAAGTTAAAATAATGGACGATTTGCGTTAAGCTTAGTGAATTGCTATAGAGTGCGCTTTTCGCGGTGAGAAGCTTTTCTGTCTCCAGTAGTACATTAGATGGATTATTTTGTAAAAATTAAAAAGCATTTGTTTAAATCTATAAAAATTATGAACATTTGATTGGATAAATTATTAAAAAATTTATTCCATTGAACTATGGCTCGATTTTGAAATTTTTTGATTTTTAATTAGATGAATTATTTGTGAATTCAATTTGAGTTTGTTAAATATGAGGTTGTAAGACTTCATAACTTATTTTACATATTATTCAGCAATTTTAAATTTCGCTCTATTTTCTTAATTTTCGAAATGAAACTTTAAACAAAAAGTTAGCAAATGTAATGTGGATTTTTCACTTGGTTGATAATTTTTAAAATGTAAAATTGTTTTAATTAAGTTAAAGAATTCGATTGAAAAATTTTAAAACAAACATACCATTGATACAATTTCATCAGCTTGTATTTTTATAATTTATACTTTTAATTTTCTCTTCTTTTAAGCAATTTACATATTTCAATGATCATTTAACTCTTTGAATTTTAATCGACTCATTTTCAAGTTATTAAAGCATAAATTAATTTCAATTTTATATTCATAAATTTTAAAACATCTTTCTGTTTAAAAATTAAATATCTCATTTATCATCGACTATGTGAACATAATCTAAATGTGTCGTTAAGCATCACTTTCTCCTTTGTGAATCATGTTTAAATATTATTTAGTATATTTACCTTTAAAAATTAAAATTTATCTTTCTACTCTAATAAAAACAGAAAAATGTACACAAAACTAATCGTCGTTAAAATTGAAACGAATGAAAACACCGAGATGATTTATAGATTTCACCTCAAATAGCCGAATTTAATAACAGCCAAAATTGCCGTAAAAAAACATTAAAAATTTAATCAAATAAATCATTTTTTAAATTAAAAATAGTTATTACAGCAATAACAACTTGAAAACTATTATATAAATGCCAAAGTTTTCATTTATTCTGACAAATTACAGATTGAAATTTCGAGACATTCTACTAACTTTCCTTTGATAACAGACAACAACTTTATATAATAATTTTGAAATTGGTAAAATTTTACTTTACGGGCCGAAACAAAGAAATTAGTTTTGAACATTTTTCTTTACTTAATAAGAGGCGAGAAGTTCAAAAATGAGATTATCTTTTTTCAACAACTTACCATTCAAAAGTTGGATAGGTTAGGTTGGGTTGGGTTAGGTTAGGTTAGGCTGGATTAGGTTAGGTTAGCTTAGCTTAGGCTGGGTTAAGTTAGGTTAGCTTAGCTTAGCTTAGGCTGGGTTAAGTTAGGTTAGGTTAGGTTACTCACGTGTTTATCATATTTAGTAAAGAAAAATGTCCAAAACTAATTTCTTCGATTCGGCCCGTAAAGTAAAATTATACCTTGAAATTTCGTGCAATGGTTCACTAAAATTCGCGGCAAAAAATGAAGCACAAAAAACTGTAAGTCTAGTAACTGTAATCGTCCGCTCTAGGTTTCTTCATGGTAACAAAACGCTTTCCAGAAAAAAGTTATTTAATTTTTATTAATATTTTTAAGTAGGAAGTTTTTTTGCTTACATTTAAGCAAATGCTAACGTTTCGGGCGGCACTCTGTCCAACTTAAAAACTGCAAATAGAATTAAATACTATTTGCAATTAATTTGAATAATCAATTTGATTTATCATTTGTTTACTAATCATACTTTCTCTAGCTTATCCAAAATACTGTGTTAACGCTATATCGAAGTATTAAAATGTCAAATAGTGACAAAATGAGCTTATCCATGTGTTTTGTCACACTAGTCTAAACTTGTGTTTTATTCGTATTAACGATATCGCGAAGGTTCTAACATAGTTTCTAAATGTTATGTAACAGCTGTTGATTTTTTTGACTTGAAAAAAATTGAATCTGCACAAAGATGCCTTGACATTGTTTTTATTTTCTGCCAAAAATGATTAAACACAATGATTGATGATCGCTTTCATTTTTTTTGCCAAACTTGTACTTTGGAATCGTAAATTTGCGCGAAGAGAAATGTTCTA
>NCKU01002501.1:0-18904 GCA_003675995.1 Dinothrombium tinctorium | reverse complement strand
AAAAAACTTTGACAACGTTTCGCCCACATTCTGTTGGGCATCATCAGGTCAAATTCAAGCCGTGAAGTGACCAGACTTTTCGCTCTTACATTTTGTGCTCGTAGTGAAGCAGTAATTTGAGTATTTTTGCAGTTTGTTAATGTAAAGCAATAGATTAAAGACAAGTGAGGTGAAAGTTGTAAACAGTTTTAAGCTTTGTAGAGACCATTCTATAAAGCTTAAAATACACTTTTACCGCTTTCGTTAACGGCTTTTCATTTAGACAATTGAGGAAAATGAATTCAATAAACAATTAGAAATGATTGCGTAACTTGTTATGAAATTTAGGAATTCGTTTACGAAATAGGAAAGACGCACATAAACCAATTAATCAGTTTTATTAGTAATGCAAATGCTAAAGCAAATTCAAATTTTCATCAATAAGCTTTTACGCTAACGCTCTTGCATATGACGTTATCATGTCATTAGTGCATATCAGCTAATTTTGAAATTTTCAAACGCTGTAATAACAATCACGAATCATTGCGGCTCCAAAATAAAGCTTGTGAAAAGTTTGTGTATTAAAATAGCGTCGATCAACCGAGATCAAATGATCAGGAAGGCACAAACACGAACCAAACTTTGTTATAAAAAATACAAATACAAGAAAGAGTATTAAGAGAATTTTCAGAGTGTAAGTTGGTTAAATTGAATATATGAATTGAATAGCGAGCGTATTGAAGCATTAAACGCGAAGTATTTTTGAAGAAATTATCAAGAATAAATGTAGAATTGACTCACGTGAGCTGAAGGTGACCAGATCGTTACTGTTGAGGACCAGTGCAACCATACTGCAGGTAAACGACGGATATTGAAGCATATACACAACAGCTCAGTGCCAGCTACACTGCATACTCTATTATGTTCCGTGGCTACATTTATATGTGTAGTTATCAGTTGTCTATGATAAGGGCAATCTCTATGATAGGCGATTTACTTGTGTTGACCAGTGAATGAGCGACACATGATTTAGAAAGTATCGTGTGGATTCGTGCCACTATATTTGAATGAATAATGAATTTAAAGCAGAATATACAAAAAAGTTTAATTCACTTTTCACAAATGTTAAAATATTTTTGTTCTTTGCTTTTAATTTGATAGCAGCATTTTGCAGATGATACAACTTTTCAGAAGATGGTAAAATATTTAATTTGAATACGGCAACATTTTTCGAAAAAATGGTTTTTTAAATAAATGAACAAATAGAATTGGCGAACAAAAAAGTGAAAGTGTTCACGTAAGTTTGTTGAGTTGATCATGCTTTTGCAAGGAAAACTTAAAATTTTTTTTTCGAATTTTTCTTTTTTTCGTTGCTGCCGTGTTTTGCACTAAGCAAACTGATAGTAGAAACAGCATTTTGACTAATTTTATGTGCTTTGCACACATTTTTTTAATGCGATTTCGATTGAATTTCAAACTTTATCGAACATTCTCGCAGCCATTAATATTTAATCTTTAGTTTGAAAGCAAGCGAAAAGCTTCTTCCTCAATATCGTGGTCATTACAGCTTGTGGAATAAATTCAGCTAACCTGAATTTTTAAAAAAGTTTTCTATTTTCAATCATCACAATAAAATGCGATGAACTATCCAAATGTTTAAATTTTAAATGCATTGCTTCAAACAAAAGAATTGCTTAAGTTTTACTTTCCAAAATAAGAAGCTCAATTAATTTGCCTGAAGCAGTAAAAAAAAGTTTCGATCAAGTTTGAACCTTTACTTGTTTCTAAAGCGCAAAATTTGGTTTTGAAGCTCATACTTATTTAGAAATTTACAATTTATTCATTTAAACATTAAAATAAAATTTTTGAATCTAAAATTCGAGTTTGAAGAATTTGAAATTTGGTCACAGCATCTCGAACTGCGAAATGCTTTTGAGAAGAGAAACAAAACTAATGAGTGTAAAAACCGTTTGACGTTTTTTATTCGCTCCAAACGTTAACGAAGGATCGCGACGTTTGCAAGCAATCGTGAAAGCTTGAAAAGAAATGAAGCTAATGATTAAAAATTGTGATTGCGATTTTCAAAATTAAATCTTGAAGCTTTGACTTGAAACGATTTGACTTTTTTGTTGTTATTGTTGTCACTCTGTTTTGATAAAAAGTTTTTCGCGCAAACAACGATTAGCGACAGTAAAATTCTTGTGTCGTGATTTATCGAATTGAAAAAATGCTCATTTGCGTGTTGTTTTATCAGCATTCAAGTATTTGGCATCAATTTTACGAGTGAGCAAACTTCGTGCAATTGACAAATATCCTTTCGTGCGTTTCCTCTCGAAATGCAGCGAATATTGAAAATGGCGAAAGAAAAAAGTTTTTGTTCGCGAATTCGACATCCGTTCGAAGCGAGCAAATACAGGCGAAAACAAAAAGCGTTCGATTTGATTTATACGCGTCTATTCAAACTTGAAACATTTTAATATCTTTCTCGCAATTATTGCGCTTTAAATGAGCACTTAAATCGTTTATAAGCAATCACTGGCTGTGAATAGAGCGAAGAAGCGAGGCTGCAGCGAGCTGTTGAAAAAGCTTGAAGAGAGATTGAAGCGAACAATAAGCCAGTGACAAGAATTAATCGAGTGCGTTTTACTCGGCTGCGAAATGAGTTTTGAGCGCGTATATTTCGTGTAAAGAAGGCGATAAAAGAAAAGCACCAATAAACATTTCACACGATTTTCTCGAAAGCACAAGTCTAATGATTTGTAGAAATAAGAGAGAGAGAGAGAAAGATGGGAATGCGAATATCGCGAGTTATTTCGGTGTAAAATATGAGCTGAAAAAAAAAATGTTGATCACAGCGCGCAAAACGAGCGCTTTTCCCACATTATCGCGATATTAGACGCAATATTTACAAAAGAAGTGATCCGAAAATCGATTATACGATCCTCGCATTAGAATTCATTCCGTCGAATGCGAGCACGACGCTCACTTTCACGAGGAACTGATTTTTCTAGGAATTGGTTGTGTTCGCAAAAAATGGGAGGCGATTGAAGACAAAAGATCCACCTTTAGCGCCAACAACGCGTTTGCTCCCGAATCGATTCGAATTAGAACTTAAGCGTTTTAAAATCCATTTCGTACCTTCTTCTTTCTTTTCTTTTTATTTTCACTTTCACTCTTTGGTCGCAGTCAAAAAGTTCGCGAAACTCCGATCGCTTTGCTGCACTCGCAAATGATCTCGAACGATGACAATTTCTAAAGTTTCGTCGAGAAATTGTGTTCAAAACAGTGAAAAAACGCTATCAAGCCAAATGTCAAAGCGGCAGCTTCATTCGACGAGCGAAAGCGCTCAGCGAGATTCGCTTAAATTAAATTTCGGTCGCACAATGCTTGAAAATGCAGCTGAATTCAGCAGCGAAAATATTTCTTCGCGCAATTCGTTTCGAATCGAAAACATTCTTCAAAGAAGCGAACAAAGATTGGCTTCAAGCGAACGATTTCACTCGCAAACCAACGATAAATCGCAATCAATGTCTGCCTCAGCTTTCGATTTGTCGCCATTTTCTCAGCGAACGCTGAAACGCTATTCAGAAAGCGACAATGATTTGGACAGCGACAATTATGACAGCAGTTCATCGGACACCGAACACAGTGGCAAACAAATCAGTAAGTTACCAGCTGGGTGATCATTGAAAACGAGCGCCTTTCTTATTATGCTCATGTCTTTGAGAATACAGTCGAAGGGTAAAACTGCTGTAAATTGATTTTTAATTATTTTATTGCTGCTTTTAACGAGTGATAATCGTTTTTAAAACGATGCAATTGTGCAAAGAAAACAAGCGCCGAAGACAGGTCAAATTATACTTCGGGGTTGACTCCGCTTTCGCCATTATGAATTATTATTTAAATTATCTAGAACAACCCTTTTGAAACTGCTGTCATTAGCAGTTTTTTATGGCTAAAAACAAATAAGAAATGGAAAATAAGCACTCGCTACCTGAAACTGTAGAAGTTATGACCAATTTTGAACAAAGAAAAAACAAAAGATCCGAGAAAACACATCTTCAACCGAGAAAACATTAACAACGGTTAATTTAATAAGTCGCCATTTACGTTGAATATCATGAATGAGTGATGAATTCGCTTAAAATCTGGTTTCATGAGATAAAAATCGCACAAAAGCAGTCGCAAAACTTAAGTAGATACTTTTGGGAATCGAATTAAAGTGTTACTTGAAATCAAATTCGTATTCAAATGTTAGTATGTGCGCGAGTAGCGAAAACTAAACAAGTTGAATGCAGTAATCTTCATTCAATTCGTGCGATTTTCGCGATGTGAACTCTCGAATCGAAATTTATCACCTGTAGGTTGGTTTCAGCTACGAGCATTTTATTCATCACAACTTTGAAAAACTTTATATTCATATGAAACTTGAAACATGAAGATACATCAAAAAGTGTTGACAAGCGATGTGCGCTCGAACAGATTGCTTATAAGAAACAAGTTAATGCGTTATTTGCTCACTCACATGTTAAAATTTGCTAAATGCTTCATCATTAGCTTAATTTATTCACAATGAATCTATTTGCTAATTGTGATCAGCGCAAATTCTTTAGCATGTAATTTACTTAAACGTCTAAAGAAGCGACAAAAACACAAAGTTTTGCTGCCTTTCTATTTGCGGAATTACATTTCTTCTCGAAATTTAAACTTTTCGCATTCAGTACTTGGAATTAATAATTTTTTTTTTCTATTGCAACTAATGCGAAAATCGATGTGAAAAACGCAATAAATTTTATATCAATCGAGTGTATTTAATGATAGCGCGAGCAATAAATAATATGAAAAAAAGCGATTAGCCAATAAAGTGAATCTGAAATTATAGAAGCGAGGCGAATGCAAACAGCGGCTGTTCAAACAAAATAAAATCACGAAAAAGGTTGTTTCGCCCGAAATTGAATCACTTTTTTGTTTTGTTTAAAATATAATAAAGACATTTGATTTTTCGCTTTTTACGTCGGCGTTTAGAAACGAACGACACACATCGACATGGTTTGCGAGCGTCAAAAAAGCAGCGAAAGGCGAGAACAGCTTTCACAGATCATCAATTGCAGGTACGTTCAGCGATAAGCGCTTTGATTGCGAAACGCTCTCGAAAAAAAGTGACACTTCAAAATTATTCTCGTAAAAAAAATCAAATTAGGCACTAGAAAAATCATTCGAGCAGCAAAAATATCTGAGTGTTCAAGACAGAATGGAATTGGCGACGAGGTTGGACTTGACAGACGCTCAAGTGAAAACCTGGTATCAAAACAGAAGGTGATTACTCGCTTTACTTTTTCGATCGTTTCATTTTTCTTCATTTTTCAAATTTGAATTTCGGCGTGAATTCGCGAAAAAAGAACAAAATGGAAACGCCAAACCGCAGTTGGTATCGAATTATTGCTCGAAACTGGCAATTTTAACGCGATTCAAACAGTTTTGCAAACATCGTCTCATTGGATGAAAGCGTTGAATCAATACATCGGAGGAGCTGAGTCCACAGCCTCTCACTTACTCTCCGCTGGCATATTTCACGCTTACAGTAATCTCAACGCTGCAACAATTTCGTCATCATCATCATCAACATCGCCGTCAATATCATCTCGCATCAATCCGTTTCTCAACAGATTTAATCCAATTTATTTAAATCCTGTAAAGTTGCACTCGAAGCTATCACAAGCGTGAATCTTTCGCCTCATGTATTCCCATATTTCAGAAAATCTAATTTCAATTTTTTTTTCGCATAAACTCAAACATTACACCTTGTCGTCATTTATTTTCGAATACATTTCGTGTTTATCATTTGTAACGAACTTTTTCTACTCGCTGAAAAACTTTGTTTTCAAAATTGTTCGCTTCTTCTCGACGCATCTCGAACAGCGTGTTTTTCAATTAAAACGCGGCGAACGAAAAAATTATTAATTTCGAATTGAAAAATATAAACGAAATATGATTTGCAAAACGCGATTAATGTGTTAAATGCTTTAGATCTTATCGAAAATAAGATCGATTTCGTGTGTGGAAAAAGTTTCGCGCTGCTTTTTAAACGAAAAGATAGCTTTCAATGTAAACGACACACGAACGAATCGTGCGTAACATTTACGAATTAAAATTGATTGAAGTTTAAAATGCATCTTCTGCTCTGCTCTGCATCACTTTTCGCGACTGTCTACTCATTTTTCCTCACTTTTCAAATTGTTAAAAGCAATTATCAAAGCGCGACAAAAACAAACGACGAACAAAATATTTTCGTACTTTTTAAGGCCGCATTTGCGCGTTTTCGCTCTGATCCAAATCAGCGCTGCGAAATGTTTTCCCATTCTTTTGTAAAATATGAGAAATTTTGCTTGAAATTCAATCTGCAAATGGCCGTTGAAAGAGAACGAATTTACACGCAAGTTTTTCAAATGTGACTTGTGCAAAACTTTTATCTCAAATGTTCACAAAATACTTTAAATTCGTAATTTTTTGTTTCTTTCGCGAAGAGTTATAAAAAAAACTGCTTTCATCGTATTAACCATGCAATTAACTTTTTAAATTACCAAAAAGTTACATGCATTCAATAGATTCTCGACAATTTAACATTGATTTTCGTTCGCAATCTTTTTCGCCTTTTTTTCTTATTTTTCGGCCGTTTTGAGAGAAATTTTTCGCAGGATTTGTTCTGAATTTTAAACATGGCTAATCAAACTTGAAGTAAAGAGCAAAGAAAGAAGAAAAGCGAGAGAAGAAAAAAAGCAGCAGCCGAAGTTTAAACGTGCGCTCGACGAATTTACACTTTTGCGAGGCATAAATCTAATCTGAATAACAATTTTGAATGATTATTATGAAAAATAGAGGCGCAATTAAAGTAATGTCGCAAATGATTTAAACGGCTGCATTTGAAGACAAAGCAAAACGCTGGGAAATAATTTAAACGTTTCGCAGTTTTTTTAAGTACAGCTCAAAACTGTAATTACGAAAAGCATCTGTTGTGTGTTTAGTTGTGTAAAAAAATATGGCGAAACAAGCGTTTTTCTCTCATTCATTTTTGTTTTGTCGCCAAAAAATTTATTATTATAACAATGATCGCGGCGCATTTGTATTCAAAAGCGGTAGTAATACTCGACGAAAACGAAAACGCTGGTTTGCGCACACAGCGCGCCCGAAATGTTTGCTCGTTTAATCGTGTGTCTGAAGCGAGTGAAGAGGAAACAAGAAAAGCAAAACGATGCACAATTAAAAAACAGAGCGAGTGCTAAATCAGTTATAATTAAAAGCAATCAATCAAAAAAAATTGATAGAGTTAGAAGCGAGAAACGATGAAACAAGTGAAAATGGCTCGTTTCGAGCGCAAACCGAAACTTACTTTAGTACATACAAAACACGTACTCGTCAGCATCCAATTCTTTTGATCGCTTAGTTCTTTATTCGCGTGAAAACTTAATTTACAGAAGTTTAATGTGTTTTTTTCACGGCTTTTCGGCTTTCATAATTAATTGCCGCGTAATTTTTTTCGCTCACTCTTCGCTCGCTGCTTCGCAGACACGGCGAGTGAGATATGCAGAAAGCAGAGGAGCACACCTTGAAACGCGAGCAGCGCTGGCAAACGCGTTGATTTAATGCTTTTAAGCGCATTAAGCACCCATCTAAATTCAGCCATTTTCTAAACGCGCAATTTTTTTCTCGCTTAAAACATCGGCAGTTCTAAATAAGCTATCATTTTTCTTTCGCTTTACAGCGAAAAATGTCTTCATTTTTATAGTCGAAACATGAAATTAATCATTTTCACAGTTAATTGCGAACACAGTTGGAGTGCCGCCGTTTTGCGCGCATTTAAAATGCATGTTGATGTCAAACGTGAAAATCACTTTTAAGTCAGAGGTTAATGAAAGCAGCTTAATTTTCGCTCGTTTACAGAGAAAAAGCTCTCCATTCGAGAAAATGTATTTTGCACTCGAGCAGCCGAGGCAACTGTACGAAAAAAAACTTTTTCAAATTAACTCCGCGGCTTCTCTTTCGCTTTTTTGCTGCTGCTTCTTCCACTTCTTCATCGCTGAAATCACTTCGCATCCATCGTTCGACGCTCGACGAGATCGAACTCGGCAACGAGAAAGCGATCGCTTTCTTCTCGCCATTGCAGATGAATGTTTCGCGACATTTGGTCGAGAGCGTCTGAAGCGAAAGCACCAAAACAATGCTAATAGCGACGCTTTTTTTTCGGATATTTTGGTTCACGTGTGAAAACAGCATAAAAGTAAATTGGTTTTCGGATTTCCTCAATTTCATTAAACAACTAAATTCTCTTGAACACCGTCAACTGAACTGTGATTATTTTTAAAACCTATTATTTTAATGCTCGATTTACACCTTGTCGTGGGACAGTGTTCTCTTCTTTTGAAAGCAAATAAAATAAGTGAGTGAAACAAAGAGAAATGCCTGCTAATTGAGGTCGCCGCGACTCTTTTTCACAAAATTTTGCGAAGCACAAATAAACGCAACAAACAACAGCGCATCAGCTGCAATAATTGCGATCGTTGGCGATCTAAATGAAAAGAATCTTTCTTGCAAAGGTTTTCTGTCTGCCGGCGCAAACACACGCACGTTGAAGCAGAGGAACAATACTGCAGAAGCTCGGCCACGAAAAAAAAATCTAATCGCTTCTTTGCCTTTCCTTTTTCGCGTTTTCCGCATAAACACGGTGGGAGAAGAGATGACAATGATTACTGGAAAATTTAAGGCGCACTGTAGGTGTGATAATATCTAAAACTAATATTTCCGTTTACTCTTAAGCGCTGAGCGTATGTAATTCGCAACGAGCTAATTGCGACCGAAAATCGTTTAAACAATTGTGTTTAGTCGCTGGCAAATCCACTGATTTCCTTTCGCCCGCAGCGATACGCTATTTGTTTGCTTCTCGAGAATGTATTCGAAACGAGACGATAGCGAAACCGATGCGATTACGCTTTGACATGCATGGCTCGACTGACAAACTCGCATTGATCACACACAATCCATGTGAAGCGCAATTATGTAAGTGCAGTGCTGGTTTCGAGTGACAGCGTTTTCGAAACTTTTCGCTGGACAATGTTTTCGTGTTTAATCGTCGCGCACAAAGAAATAATTGCGCTTTTGTCCGCTGTTCCTGTCGATTCAATAAATAAAAGCGACAACTATTTTAAGCGAGTTTTTGCCGAAATCAAAGTGTGGAGTAAGGCAAGCACAGGAAACTTAAAGCGGACCACACCTAAACTGCATTTAAACGTAATCAAAAGGCTTTTCTGTTTTAAAGTAGACAAAAAAAATATAATTTTCAAGCGAGAATAACACTGCGGACAGCTGCGAGCGCTGTACACGCTTAAATACCGATCGCAATTACCATTTATAACACAATCCGCCCTTTATTATAAAGCGCCATTTATTACGAAAAGCGGGCAAAGCAGCGTTTAATGAAAATGTTTACTAATAAATTACAATCGCGCTTTTCACACAAAATTTATCTATTTAACGAACCACTAATTAGCTTTGATTTAGTCGCTTTAATTTTCCGCCGCGCTCTCGTCGTCAATCAATCGCCATTCTTTTTCGAGCCGACTTGATATAAAAACGGCGCAAATTAAGTTTCGAAATTCGATTTAAGCACACACGCATGAAAATTTCTCAATTTAGCGAGAATTTCGCTTTCTAGCGCTCCCGGTTCGCGATTGTGTTCCACTCTTCGAAGCGAGCCTTGAACGCGCAAAATTAATATTCAACGTAATCGCTTGTAGTAGTGAGATAGCAAAATACATTTCGCGATTTAACGCTCGTTGCTTTCAAAACAAATTAGCGAGTTTAAAAACACAGAGAATGCAGAGAAGTAAATTCAGTTTGAAATTTTGTCATGCTCAACATATTCTCGCTGCATTCTTTGCTTTTTTGCTTCTTCGAAATTTCGTTTCTCATTCTCTTTTTCTTTTGTGAAAACGAATCGAAAAACAATCGCAAATTATATGCGTGCGATAATTGCGTTAAATGTGTCGTTTAAAGCTAATAGACTAGGTAATAAGATGAAGTGGAAAGAGAAAGAAGCAGTCAGTTTTTAAATTGAAAATACTTACACAAACTGCAATTACGCCCGCGGCGACGCTTGTGAAATGAGTTCGAGCTTTGAAGAAGCGATGCGCCTACTGCTTAAGCGCTGGCTAATGTGCTTCGGAGAGTATCGCTAAAAAACAGTTGATGTATTTAAAGATATATTATAATTCATTTAATGCATAATAAATTACGCGCTTTTCAAATGAAAAGCTCGATTAATTTTATTCAAACAAACGCGGAGAGAGAGAGCGAAACTTTGATACTTTTTTTGAAGCAAAATTTACTTTAAAATCACTGTTAAACTTGGCTAATTTAAACTCGAGAAAAATTTAAGCAAAGTAATTTCGCTTTTCTCAATTGTTTTCGCTTTTCTTTTTTTTTTGTTCTGTCGAATTCGATTGAAAACTCTAGCGAGTAGCTCGCTAGCGTGAAGTGGTAAAAAGTTTTTATTCGCAGCGAATTGCGTTTTCTTCTCTACACAAAATCTAAAACAAATTTTCAAACAATTTGACAACGCAATGCGTCGCCATTTGCGAGCGCCTTGAAACTTGATTGTGTATACGAGTGAAGAGAAAAATGTTCGTTTCACGGAAATCTAGCGTAATTTCACTCTTGGCCAGCTATGCTTATAAATGATGTAAAAAATTAATACACAGTTTAAAAAAGCAAAATAAATGTATAATTTGATTTTTAAGCTATGCGTTTTGTTTCGCAGAAAAACTTCTGACAGCGACAACACGCTGCATACGCTTTAATTGCAGAGCTTTGCTGCGAATTTTGTTGCCAAAAGCTGCTTGCTGCACATTAACTGTGAATTGTGGTCGCCTGTAATGCAAGAAAGGATATCCTTTTCTGCTTTCACTTTCATTCAACACTTTTCAATTAGAATGCGAACCATTTTTTGAATGAAAACACAAATTGTAAAGTGAGCGAAAGAGCTGACAATGTTCATAAATAAGTGAGCAGCTGTTGTGTCGATTGTTTTCGACTGTGTTTAGAAAACGCAAGAGTCTATAAAGCGTTTCTTTGCATTGCTCTCTCTCTCTCTCGCGAAAACTGATCTCATTTTCTCGCGATGGCATCGCTGCTCTTCGGCTTCTTTTTGCTCCCGCTTTTCGAGACGCGTAAAAAGCGAAGTTTTGAAATTAAAACGAAACTATGGCAGCAGTAAATAAAACTAGTTGGTCGCAAACAAGGCTCGTAATTTTTTTTCGCACAAACAAAAGCTGCGATTATCGCGAGCATGATAAGCGAAGAGAGCGAGCGAAATCGGAGGATGGTCTGCAGCGAGAGAGTACCGCTATCGCGACTATCATTTGCTGCAAATTGCGCTTTTAGCGTTAATGTTTTCGGCTCTGAGAGAGAGCCGCCATCGAAAAACGTTGAAAGGATTGATGCTTCATTAATCTCGCGAAAGCTTTGAAAGCTTAATTTACTTTCAAAGCAATACATTTATTGTACGGTAAGTTTCGATTCTATTCGATACGATTCGATGCCGAGTGTCGGGCGAGCTCGCATTAAATATTGAACGCAGTAACCATGTGTGCTATTCTCCAGTTTTCTCTCCGCGCACTCGAGATGCGATTGTATATATTTTTCACTTCACACTTTCTTTAAAACTTAGCTTTTAGCGCTTCTTATTTTTTAAAACAGCAAACTAAATCAAACTCTCAACTTTCACTTCAAATTTCTCGTCTCGTTCTCGTCTCGCGAAACCTTTTTTTTTGCTTTGCCTCTCGCCTGCTCTTTATGTAATACTAAATAGCTGTACACTGCGCTCATTTAAAACTCAAAAGTACGAAGCGCTATGCTTTCAAACAATTTTCAAATCGAAATCGGCTACCAAAAAGCGACGTTACGCTTTTCTTCTTCGCTTCGAAACTTCGAAGAAGTGGGAAATTAATTAGAAAGTGCACGTAAAAAGCTGGCAAGTACAAACACGAAAGTGATTTCCGTTTTTTCGCCGCAAATGTTATTAGGACGAATACTTTTCTAATTTACGAGAGGAGAAAACTTTTTTCGTGCTCTCGAATTGTTGCCGAGAAGTTTGCTCGCATTTGAATGCGCATACAAGTTTCATTTTACATTGTACCTATAAGCAGCAATCATCTAAAGTGATCGCATAAAACGAATAAGCGAACGGTCTGTAATTTGATGCGATTTCGAGAAGCAAAAAAACTATTTTCTTGTGATTGCGATTCGCTTTCCTTTCTCAATATTCTCCCGCTTCGCTCGCATTGATTTCGCCAAAATTCTCGCTTCTTTGCAATTCATTTTTGACTGCGATCAATCTTTCGTTTTAGAAAAAAATGTATTTATAAAAAGTAAAGTATATAAATTTTCTTATCAAATTATTTCTGAGAAACTGTCAAATCGCGAGTCGAAATATTTTCATTCAATGTATGCGCAATAAGAATGAGAGAGCAGAAAAAAGTCGCCGACATTCGACTTGATGTAATTTTTATATTTATTATCTCACTTCTTTTTTTTCGCCAAAATTGCTCTCAAATTATAAATTTGAAAAACTTAATACGAAATTCGATCTTTCTTTGCCACTCTCATCTTTATTTCATTCATTCAAAAATTTAATTTTCGTCTGTTTTGCTTATTCGATTTAACTTTTGTAATTTTAAAGTATCGCTCTTCAATTTCAAACTGCTTCACACGTAATTTTGCTGCTGCTTTTTAACATTTTTGCTCTCCATTATTTAACACATCAACCGACCACAACGAGCTTATGAATCGAATTTCAACTGATTTCGCAATCGATTCGAAAATAATTTTTAAATTAGTGAATTGCAATTGATGCAAATGCTAGCCACTTCCTACAAGATAATGAATTCAAGAAAGTAATCGAAATGTAATTACGAAGAAAGTTGAAGTAAGTGTAGTAGTGTAGTATTTTGTTATCATTAAAATCATATCGTAAAATGAAAAAGTGCGCAGCTTCCGATCATCTCGTTTAAATAAGCTGCATTTGTGCCTTTATGCAAATAAAAAACATTTGAATAAAATTTAAATGTTCATTTATAAAATGCACCCAGTGCAAGCGATTTAGAATTTAGCTGCTCAGTGGTTTGGTTTGGGCGAAAACAAACACGAAGCATCGCGGTAAACTACACCTGTGACCGGAAATCTAAAGTCAGCCACACCTGAAAACTTTGTATTCAAACTCACTTGCATAATGCTTATTTTGCTTTTATGAGAGTGCGTATAAGACATACATAATTTAATTTTAACAGTTGTAATTATATTTAATTCACTTTATTAATCTTCATTATGTAAATATATTTTCACTCAGCAAATTATCACTACTAATGGATTTCATGTTTGTCTAAGATTTAATTCCTGTAAATAAATTATCTCTTAACTTAATAATTGCGAACAACAGTAGACAAAGTTCGACTTTTTGCATTCGCTTTGCATTTCAAATTTTTGCTAGCGAAAGGAAAAAGCCAAGTTGAAACTCGCACAGCGGTCTGCATTTTCTCAGCACACGACCCACCAATTTGCGAGACGCATTCGACCGAATGTCGATAATAAACGGGTAAAACGCTCGAGAAGCCAAAATACGGGCTAAAGATGCGAAATCGCATGCTTTACTCTTTCATTAGGCGCAATTCAAAGCGCGTCTCAATCGGGCGGCTGTCAAAAGTTTCAAAATTAGGGATCAAAGAAGCGGACGATTATTAGACAAAGCGATTAGAGTATAAATCGTTTAACGCGCTCGGAGAGGAAACAAGCGTCAAAAAGCTTAGCGGTGCAACCGATTTTTACATTTTTCAAGAAACTCAAGTCGAAAACATTTGATCATATCTCGTATCGCTCGTTTTCGCTCAAAAATTTGTCGCCAATTTAATGGTTGGACGCTGATCGTAGCGAAGAGGAGACGACAAGTTGCGTTTTGATGAGGTTTAAGCAAATAAATTGATAATAAATGATAAGAGATTTGCGCTGCATTGAAATTCGGCGAGCGAAAATTGCTTTCTCTCGCGAATGTGTCGACGCTTCGAAGCAAAACGAAACGCGAAATGGAAAACGCAAATGCTTTAATTGCTGCAAAAATATTTGAGAAAATAATTTTATGCTTCGTCAATGTTTGACGCTTTCAAGCGAGCAAAAGTTTGTCGTCTAGACTTTAGACGCTCGCAAATCACATCGAGAAACGCACTTTCGAGCGACATACGAAGCTCATTCGCAATCAATTGCTCTAGGCCGCCTTCGGCCGCGCTCGGTGTTTGCTCTGGGGCAGAGGCTCGCAGTGGAAGCGGCGCAATCGGTAACAAAATACATTATTTAGGACGATGTGCGCGAAAGATGAAAGCCGTGCGCGCGAGGATGCTTAATCCGCGTGTTGCTGCTGATGCAATTTGTTCGAAGCGACAGCTTTCATCTTGCTTATCGAACAGTGATTATTGGTGATGAAAGCACTTCGATTACCACACGACGCTGTGTGCGCGATCAATTCGATAAAATTCGTGTCTCACCGGACTCGAGTCTCGCTCTACTCGAGTTTCGCTCTTTTGTTTTCTGCGAGACGCAATCACTCGCAATCACTCCAGCAAATGTAGTGTCGCAATGCCGGCAAGCGGCGAGTGGCGAGCAGCGAACGAAATTGGCGAGCGGAGCTGAGAGCAGAGCGCATCTCTTAATTCTTTCTGCAATAAAGCGAACGCATTTCGCAATCGTTCACGGATTGCGGATCGTGAATGAGAAGCAGCTGCAAAGCAGCAGCAGCGGACACGTCGCGAGAGCAGGCAACTGTGACAATTGTTTTCTCGCTGATTATTGCTATTTCGCATTTTCGCATATTACTCGAGAATTAGTTTAAACACGGGTCCGAAATGTGTCACTCTTCCGTTTCTGCTGGCGAAAACGCTTCTATTATCTGCTAATAGCGATGCGAGAGTTTGCCTTCAAATTTACATTGTAATGTCTCTGTTAACAGCGGCCCAGCGCTCGGCAAAAGAGGAAACATTAACGCTTCGTTACGTTCGCGCAAAGCGCTCTCATCTCTTCTTTAATCTTATTTAAAAACCCGAACACAAACGCGCTCGTAAAATACACACTTACACAGTGCAATGGAGAGAGCGCGCGACGTTTTCCTAAAATTTGTCCGCCGCGGTTCGATCGAGCACTCAACTCGGCGCGTTTGCCTATTGTTATGCAAAATCAGCGCACAATTTTCAATGGTCCGAATTCGACTTTTTATCGAGCTGCATTTCAAACTGCGTGTGCATTATTCACTCGCGAAACTATTGTCTCGCAACGCACTCGTTTTCGACTACATAATTAAAGTGAATTTTCTTAAAGCGAACTACTCTTCTAATTTATTATAATTTCGAGTTTCATGCAACAACCGAAAAACTGTCATCGCAAATTTTCACGTAAATACTCCATAATATTATTTGCTCATTTACATTCATAAGTTTAAAACCATCTGTGCGTTCACTTTGAATTATAATTTTAAATTTGCATGCTGTGGTCAAATCGGCTTTTTTGCACTCTGAATTCGTTTACATTACCATTACATTTAGCTTGGAAATCCAAAGCGAATGCATCACATAATTTCCAAGTTTTCGACAAATTCATTTCACTCGTCTCACTTGAGCATTTTTTAAAATTAGTTCGAATTAATCTCGAAATTAGAGTTTAATTTTGCTTCTCATATTGGAAATGAGCTGCAATAAAGTCGCCTTTCACATGTTAAAAGCGTGTTTTGAAATTGCAAATTTTCAAAAGCAATTTTCTTCGATCGTTTTCTGGAAAAGCTTTACTTTCGTATCGACTTCGAGAGATACAAATGTTGAAAAAGAGAAAACAGAATGAAAGCGAAATATTCGTCGCAACTGTTGTCAGTAAGAAATTGAATTTCGTTTTCAAATTTAAGCATTCGGAGATGTCCGACTTTTTTTCGCACTCGTGCATTAAATTTCACTCGCATTAATTGCTTTAATCTCATTTTCTGGCCCGACTAGTGCGTTTTGTATTCTCAATTTTTTTTTCAACGACAGGTGGTCATCGAGCCTCTCAATTCAATAGAAAAGCAACGCTTAAGTTTTCGAAAACAAAAGCAATGCGAAACGCATAGCGATCTCTTCTTAAATAAAAGCGCTCATTTCATTTTCGTACGCATCTAGACAAAAAAGTTATTCGCTTGATTATATCCGCATAAACAGAAGGCACTTATCACGCTTCAACTTATTTCTGCTCATTTGACGCTAATTCATTTTATGATTTGATAATCTCATTGAGATTTTGAGAAGAAAAATTTCTATTGAGAAGGTTTTCACTTCAAACAGATAAAAGCTCTTATCAATCAGTTGCTGATTGATATCAAAATAAGAAAAACATTGAAAAACGAAAGAAACAGTTAATTGATAGCGTAATTAGTTGAAATTATCATTTTTCTACTGTTTTGCGATTTAATAGATCACTAGAACAATAAGAAATTTAATAGAATTAGTAAGTTCTTAAAAATATTGCTTTTTACGTAATTCATTACTCTAGCATATTCGCTGATACTTGTGAAAACTCAAAATCATCGAAAAATCACAAGAGTTTGTATTGTATTGCACAACAGAGGCAAAAATTTCTAATTTCTCTCAGTTTATTTAGAGAAATTTCTTTAAGGAGAATAGTGCACATATGCAAATTGAGAAATGACGTTTTGAATCATCTGCGCGATAACATTATAAACGAGAAATGTCTATAGAATCATGTTGAAATAAGATAGTTTAAATAAACAGCAACTTTAATGATATGAATGAAACAAATCTAACTTTTGGTTGAAAAAAGAAGGGAAAATGAAATTCTAACACGTTTTAAGTGAAGTCATATTATAAATTTGCTTATTATTCCTTATTCAAATTCTATTTTAAATGAATCGAAATTAAGCTACAATTTATTTAAGCAACACTTTTGAAACCGACAAAAAAATATTTTTTAAATTAAATAGGCTAAGGAAAAGCGCATAATTCAAATAGAAAATTTCCAAAAAATTATAATCGTCATCAAAATAAGGTTACTTAAGTTGAATTCAAAGTGTTTTCTCGAGTTTAATTCTTCATTCTCAATTCCAAAAGCATTTTACTCGAATAAGCTGACTTAATTTTATTCTTCTTATTATCTTCTTATTTTCTTCGAATGGCAGAATACAAATGCACGCAAAGTAATAATAGCTTGCGCGTATTCGAGATGATATAGGAAAAGAAAAACATGGAGAGTTTTGCGAGAATTGCTGACAAACAAACAGCTGAACAGAAAAAATCGAAAATTTTGTACTTGATTGAGTTTTTAAGCGAAGCGGTTGTGCGAAATCTGTGAAGGTTCGCTCGCAGAGAGCAAAGTTCAATGATGGTTTTAATGGCATCGCTTTGAGAGAGGGCAGAGCGATGGAAACTGCAATTTCGTAAAATGTAAATTCGTAAAAGCAAAGTCTAAACTGTGAAAACGTAATAGTATTTGGCGAATTTGAATTTAGTGTGAATGCGCGAAGGATGTGCACTTTCGACAGAGGAGAGCGTTGATTGTGATGAGGCGATCGAAATTACGCAATAAATATTCTTGGAGGGTAATCTGTATGTCAGCGTTCATTCGTTAAAAGCCTAATTCGAAAGGAAAAGCATAAAGTGTCGAAAAGAACTATTAACTGGCGGTGCATTCTCTCGGCTTTTCGGTTTACGGGCCAACAAACCTAACATTTATTAGCTTTTGCTTAAATGAACAAATCTAAAGCGCGCTTTGGTTTCAGATTCGCGTTTCTTTCGGAGAAAGAAAATCGATTATCGAACAGTAAAAGCAACTTATATAAAAGCTTTTTGCACACTCCACTTTCGCTGCGTTACGGTTGCGAAAACGCGTAAACAGCGGCGCGGAACAGGCCGCGATCGATGTGCTAATTAAGAGCGATGTATCAGTGTTGCAGAGGATAATTTGTCGCAATGTTTACTCGCGAATCGCGAGTGTGGATTGCGGTCGGCGAGCGCGGCACGTGCGGAGATGAAGTGGGCGACAATTGTGTTTGGAGCGCAGAGCACTCGCTGCTGTCTCCTCTCGCTTCTCTGCACTCGCGCTCGCTTTCGTCGACGGCAATTGAAGAGGAAAGCTGCGAGTGAACGCTTCATTAATGTCGAAAAGAGTGAGTTTCGTCTATTCACAGCGCAATGCTTTAAATTTTAGCGGACATTCAGTCGCAAATGCACTGCGGTTTCTCTCTTTCTCTCTCTGTCCACACACTTGTTAAAAGATATAGCGAATAAATGCAAGAGTCGAGGCGAATCCGCAAAAACAGCACATCAATCACTGACAGCTTCCGTCTCAGCATCGTTTTAGGACAAATGCTAAGAAAGCTATTTTCTACAGAATTAGAGACCATTTCGCTTTGCCCTTTGATATATTTACTCATTTATTTACTGGAGACATTCTTCCTGCCATTCTTTCGCTTTGTGTACTATGCTAGTCTAACCCATTCCCGGCCGCGAACAACTCGAAGATCCGATCCGCGCCGCTCTGTTTCAAGTGCACTTCCACTTAATTCGCCTCTCGACTTGTGCAACATCAATCGGTTGAAGCAATAACCTACTCGCCTCGCTCATCTATTGCAATTCTGTGTCGCAAACTTTTCAGAAATATGCGCGAGTCGCTTTTATAGAGCCATAATTCGTTTAATGAGTGTGATTAGAGCGAGAGCCGATTGTTTGTCGCTACATGCGAACGAACAATCGCGTCGATGATTTACACATGATCTTTTCTCGCCATTTTAAATCGCACCATTCAATTTTCATCGTTTCTTATTTCTCGCCGATTCAGTCGCGATGTAAGCTGAAAC